>NMRB01001872.1:124633-140750 GCA_002633025.1 Notospermus geniculatus | reverse complement strand
CATCAGACATTAAGGGTCCAATTCATAAAGCGGTTCTATCTTTAGAACCGTCTTAGGCCGGTTCCAGATATCGTCAACCACTGTACTTGGAACCGGCCTAAGACGGTTCTAACCATAGAACCGCTTTATGAATACGACCCTAAGGGCGTATTTAGGAAGTGCGATTAGGCCAGCACGCGTGTAAATTCATAGTTATTCAGGTTAAGGCCCTTGAAAACCACTGCGTTGCTACCTCATGCCAACGAACCGTTGTGCCCATTTGGCTTGTAATTTGTAAAATCGACGACCACAATATTCTTGTGCTGGATTCCAACCCTTCTCAGAGGCCCGAGCCAAGGAACGATCGTGGCGACCTCTTCAGATTGCATTTTTGTCCTGGGAGGGAAAGCAATGACAGGTGCAGTCATGCTCTGCACTTGCATGCCGATTGCTGGTGTTACGATTTATAACACGTGCTTGATACCAACGTAGACACATGTACACATGTCACATGGCATCGATTTTTCATGCTCTCCTCTCATCTTATGGATTGAGGTGCCACAACTACTGAACAGGTCACAGGTCAGAGGTCAAGGTCATTCAACCAGCTCTATAGCAGTAACATTCCCATACCTTCAGCTAATTGTCTAGTCGTTCATTGACCGTTCTCGTCAGGATCGGAAACCATTGACATCGCTTCGATGTCCTGTTCTTGTTGCCATTGAACCGATCAAAAGTTGATCCGATGCAGTTGGTTCTTCTGTGCCGCGAAAAAGATTTTGTATCTGACTTGAAGGACATCGAAGAAAGTGGTGTCAAGATTGGCTGTGAGGAAAATGTACTCGGTTCAGTTCTTTTTATACTTGGTGACAATTTGGGCAGTCATTGCATTGGGGGATTTTGTGAAAACTTCGCCTCGCATCCTTACATGTGCCGATTCTGCATCATCACACAAGATGAGTTAAAAAAAAACCCTGTCCATGATTCTGAACTCAAAACAGTTGAGAATTATGAGGCTGATGTAACTTACCTGGAAGAACATGAAGCACAATCGCACAAGGGAATTGTCAACCCTTCTTTATTCAATAGCCTCAAATACTTCCATGTGTGTCAACCAGGTTTGCCTCCGTGCCTTGGCCACGACCTGTTTGAAGGTATGATATGGCACTGTTCATTAAAAATCAGGTAAAAAAATGGTTCTCCTATGATATCCTGAATCGGATGATGAAGAGGACTCGCCTTAAAGGTTTTGCTGCAGGGATAAGCCACCAGAGATCAATGGCAGTGGAGATACAATTTCTGGTCAGGCTGTAGAGAACTGGTGTCTGGTAAGAAATCTGCCCTTTTTTCTACATGATGCAGTGAAGGACCCTGAGGATAAGACCTGGCAGTTGATACTTCACCTCAGAGAAATTGTGGAATTGGTCTGTTCGCCCCAAATCTCGGGTGGGCAGGTTATGTATCTTGGTGGTTTGATTGATGAATACTTGGTTGACCGGAAAAATGTTTTCCTGAAGTCAAACTCAGACCAAAACACCATTATCTATGCCATTACCCTGATTTGATTTTCAAGTTTGGTCCACTGATTAGCGTATGGACCCTAAGATTCGAAAGCAAACATTCTTACCTGAAAAGTCATGCTCGTCACTGTGCTAATTTCATCAATATTACAAAGTCATTAGCACAGAAACATCAGCTTCTCCAAGCATATTGTAGACAAGGGCACTACTTCGCTGTTGGTGTTACAGCTAAAACATCGATATTGTTCCATCCTGATTTGTATACTTCTCATCTGTCTTCTGCAGTGAAAGAGTGTGGGATGCGCACTGGCAATGGTGTTCTTATTTCTGACTCTGTTGAGGTCGATGGTATTGGTTATTGTAAAGGAGAGTATGTCGTCATCAATGAAAGTGGTATTGACAGATTTCATCTCTGCTTTGGTAAGATTGTGGCATTCATATTGGACAATGATGACACTGAGGCATGCCACTTCTTGGTGACAGTCATGAAGAGTTGCTTCAACTCCCTTCTNCCTGCTATCTCATTTTGACTCCTGCAGCTTGCCGTTAGCGCTGCACACAGATGTACACGATATGGGCACGATGTACAGGTTTGTACACGGGCTACATCATCTTGGCTTCTTTGGGGAATACCTTTCACTGATACGTCATCACAGCAGGTTCGTATTCTGATTGGACGTATTCCGACGAATCACAGCCAGAATCAAGCGGGCGACAGCAGTCGTAAATGAGGAACGAATGTCGACTGCAAGGTGGTCTACCTGGATATAAACGCAGGAATGTTTAAAGGCTTGTCTACACCATCAACATTTTCAAAACATTTTTGCAACAAAACATTTTGAAAACTGTTTTGGAAATGTGGCGGCTTGTTTCGGGGTGGTCTACACTCTGCAACATTGTGAAACATGTTTTCAAATTGTTTCACCAAAATTAAGGCCTGTCTACACGAACATTTCCAAAACATTCTAAAAACATTCAGTTGCAACAAGTCTGCAACATCCTGTTTTGGGATTGTTGCACAGTGTGGACAGTGTTTTGAAAATGTTTTAGAAATGTTGCAGAAGAAATGTCTTGTGCGTTCTTCTGCAACATTTCTAAAACATTTTCAAAACACGTTGCAAGTCTGTCCACACTGTGCAACAATGATAAAAACAGGATGTTGCAGATTTGTTGCAACCTAATGTTTTTAGAATGTTTTGGAAGTGGTGGTGGTGTAGACAGGCCTTAATACTCTCTTTTACACATTAAGAGGTCAGTCCTGGAAAACTGCCGATGGTGTATAGTCCTTTCCAAATACCCAAGGCAAATGGTACTAGGTTGAACTCTGCAATATTACACGACCCTTTTCTCTATTTTGACGAGCTATTGCACAATATTTTAACAGGCGAGTCGAATGGTGAAGTTTATAATGCATGTCACCTTGGCTATTGGCTGTGTTTGTGGTCAAACTGTTAGTAATAGACTAAACACAACTGACAAGGTTAGCCAAGTGCGATTTGCCTTAGGTATCTGGAAAGGACTATACATGAATTATGATTGACAGGTCATGTGGATAAATTCCGATCTTCTATTGGCCATGACTGTGGTAGGAGTGCTCTTAACTTTTTGAGGTGTGCAGAAATGCGATTCCCCTCACAAATCCAAACCCAACAGGCCATACACTGTTACGAGGGGTGTTGATCTTTTCTGAAAGCCAAATGCATGTCATTTTCAGGTTGGTTTTCCTAATACCAGACAAGCATTTCATGTTATGATCGTTCCCCCTGTGAACCAGGAAACTGAACCTGAAAATGACACTAAGATCTACACTTCACACCTCAGAAAGTTCCTACTGCAATCATGGCCAATAGAAGAACGGAATTTATCCACATGACCTGTCAATCATAATTCATGTACACCGTGGGTAGTTTTCAGGACTGACCTCTTAATGTGTAAAAGAGAGTATTGTATATCATGCAATAAGCCGTGCATGAGATTTTCCCGCCAGCGACCAATTCATTGACTATACATGGTGGTGGGTCGATGTCATATTTCATTTTCTGGTCGTGCGGCAGACCAAACGTGGACTCCGAATCATGTAATTCGCCTCCGCAGGAAATTGATCATTGTGGTTCCGAACGTTGTTCAAGAACCACAGAACAAACACGACTACGAACGGAGTGACCCAATCTTGAACAGGCCAACATGGCATGATCACTGTGGACATGGCTGTATGATCTGTATGATGGCTGTATAGTCAATGAATTGGTCGCTGGCGGGAAAATCCCATGCGCGGCTGATCGCATGATATACAGTATTTGTAGAACATTTTGAAAACATGTAATGTTGCAGAGTGTAGACCAACCCCAAAACCCTGAAACAAGCGGCATTTCCAAAACACTATTCAAAATGTTTTCTCGCAGAAATGTTTTGAAAATGTTGATGGTGTAGACAAGTCTTTAAACGCCGCCGATCAAGCAAAGCACAGGCAGCAAAACAATGCTTTTCTAGGCCTAGAGCCTGAATAAGTAAGAATTAAAACGCTGATGCAGCTAAACGCCCTTTGTGAAATCGGCCCGAAGTGTCTTGGCAGAAGTCGTCTGTTAGATACCAAGCCTCTCCATGCCTATGAAATTAATCACAAGACTTGCATTGCCCCAAAACACTCCATTTGCTTTGAGGATGAAAAGGACTATCACTGAAGTGTTATTTCTCACTAACCAAGAGCAATCTCGTACCCAGAGTTCAATGCCACATTAAACTCTGGAAAGGGCTAGACCGGTACTACTTTTCCACAGTGCAAATGCATTGTTGGTGGCGGATGAATTTCTGACCGTTGCACAGCGAATTGCGTAGGGATTCGAAAGAGTTCGTTCTTTTTTCCACAATAAAACATCGAACACCCAACGGAATGTTAAAATATTAGGTAATTTTACAAATACTGGAACAAATTCTAATTTTCGGTATGATTATTTTATCAAATAATTTGTAAAATCGATGAGCACAAGAATCTTGTGCTGGGTTCCAGCCCTTTTCAGAGGTCTTAGCCAAGGAACGATGGTGGCGACCTCTTTAGATTGTAACCAAGAGACGGTTTTCGTCAATTTTTTTTCATGGGTATATCTCACAAGGATACGTAAGATGGTACTCCGAGTTTTTAATTTGACTACTTGTCAAGGTCATGGAGGTCAAAGTTTATCCGAAATTACGGCCATTACGAAAAGAGGCACTTAATTGTACTGGTACATGTACCTATAATGTTACCAACTTTGAAATAAAGTTATTATTATTATTATGATTGGTATGTTCTAGAATGATATTACCTATTACATGTATGTTGAAACTGTGCATTGCACGCCTTGGTCACTACAGATATTGTCAAATATGGCTTGTATGGGTTTCTGATATGGCTTAAATGCCTTCCACCAGTGTGCTGAAAAGCCAAGAGGCCCTAGTGCCATTGGCACTATTGTTATTGTTGGTAAATCTGATGAGGATACATGACATATCACCCGGGTTTTTGGCAAGACCGAATTTTCAAGGCCATGGAGCTCAAGTTCAAAATATCACCACTGGGTGGCATGTGTCGTTGCTATTTGTCCTGGATTGCTCGAATTAGGTGTGTGTAGGTCCCGATGCCTTGGTATCTAGGTACCCTTTACGACTAAGGCGAATTTCGGCCTGATTGGACTTCAAATATGGCCGCCATGCGGCTATCTTGGAAATTGGGCGTTGGCCCATAGCACGATAATTACTGCAGTTAGGATGTTCTGAACTTCAACAAGTGTGTATCCAATCTGTGTAGCCTTCATGTGTAACAGCAAATTTCAGCGTGATAGGATCTGAATCACTGCCAGGCAGCCATTTTGGAAATTGTGTGACGGAGGTGTCATCATTAGATGTTCCATACCTACATGTACGGTACAAGTTTGGTGACGATCCGTCGAAAAATAAGGTATTGCATTTTTCTTTAGCTCATTTGGCCCATGCTGTGCTTGGCGCCTTTCGTGGTGTCTGTTGTGTGTGCGTGCGTCCGTAAACTTTCCCTTTGTCAGATGGATAGTGTCTTTAGTTTTTGATGGATCATGTTGAAATTGCATACCGGTGTAGGGTTGTATGACCACAAAATCTAGGTCAAGTTTGATTGGTGGTGCAATGTGGTTACTACTTTGGCCAGTAGGGGGCATTTTGTGAAAAACTTAGGAGGGCGAAATGTAAGACTGCCCCATCTCAACGATAGCAAACTAAGTTGGAGTGGATTACGCGTAGTGATCAGTAGTCTCGCTTAGCCAGACGCTACGGGCTCACCCCTTTCGGTAAATCACACTCCGCGTCTGGCTCTTTTAGAGATTAACAGTCGTGAAGACCGCGTGGTGGCAGCACGGGTCCTTGGGTTTTCCCAACCTCGCTCGCTTTTTGACAATATGGCGAGTGGCCCAAGGTTGTCTGAGCGAACTATACCCCTGGGGCCGAGGTTGGGTTCTTCCTGGAAGTAATTTCCGCGGGAATTATGAGTGAGAAAGCGTGGTGATTGGCTGGAGCCAGTGGAGCGCCATCTAGTGGTGTTACCGGCTTTTGAGCCCCAAATGTGCCAGTGTGTAGGAGACCGGGACGTCGGATACACACTGGGGCCGAGTGTAAGTGATCAGTTGGGCTTTGTGGTTTATTCTGCTATTGTATAATGGTGATTATAGAAATCCAAATGAGCTCATTGTAAAATTCATATTTGATGACACCTTACTCTTTCCACACCTGGCCCCTGTTTCATAAAGTGACTTTAAGCTAATGATACCTTTAACCAAATGGAAAATGCATTACGTTAATGGTACCATTAGCTTAAAGTCACTTTATATAACAGGCCGCTGGTTGGCGAACCACTGCGTAATTTAAGACTGCCCCATCTAAATGATACATGTAGCAAAATAAGTTGGAGTGCATTACGCGTAGTGATCAGTTGGGCTTTGTGGTTTATTCTGCTATTGTATACTGGTGCTTATACATGTAGTAATCCAAATGAGCTCATTGTAAAGTTCATATTTGATGACACCTTACTCTTTCCACAGCTGGCCCCTGTTTCATAAAGTGACTTGAAGCTAATGGTACCTTTAACCAAATGGAAAATGCATTAAGTTAGTACCATTAGCTCAAAGTCACTTTTAGGTTGGCCAAATCCGAAAACACAAAGAAAAATTTTCGACCCTCTTCAACATCAAATATGGTGGCCAGTTGGTCATTCGTTCTTCTGGTACATTCACCCAGATAAGCACATGGTCCATGGACAATTTCATCATAAGTGTAGTAAGTTTACTCGTTTTTATGTAATTTTATACCTGGCCAGTTGCCACGTAATTTTGTTATGTTTTAGTCGGTTGTTGCCAAGTAATTTTGTTCTTTTTGGTTAATAATACTTTTATATCGCAGTATAAGGACTGGTTGTTAGTTTTTTTGCCACAGATCCATCTGTTAATTTACAGCAAGTGCAGCAGTCACTTGCCTTTCAATGATTTACAGAAAAGCAGCCTGTAGATGTACAGAAAGTACCTGGAGCAGAGTCCCAAACACTTCTGTGTTTTTACAGGGAGCAATTATGTGCCGACTGTTACCCTTCCAAATTTACAGAAAGTGCCTGCAGCAGAGTCGTCAATACTTCCGTGTTTCTAACGGAAACACTTTTGTGCTGAAAAGGTACCGCCTATAAATTTACAGAAAGTGCCTTCAGAAGAGTCCACGGTACTTCTGTGTTCTTACAGGAAGCAATTTTGGGCTGAAATGGTACCGCCTATAAATTTACTGAAAGTGCCTGCAGCAGAGTCCCCAGTACCGTACTTCTGTGTTCTTACAAGAAGCAGTTTTGTGCTGAAATGGTACCGCCTATAAATTTACAGTAAGTGCATACAGCAGAGTCTACAGGACTTCTGTGTTCTTACAGGAAGCAGTTTTGTGCTGAAATGGTACCGCCTATAAATTTACAGGAAGTGCCTACAGCAGAGTCTACAGTACGTCTGTGTTCTTACAGGAAGCACTTTTGTGCTGAAATGGTACCGCCTATAAATTTACAGAAAGTGCCTTCAACAGAGTCCACAGTACTTCTGTCTTTTTACAGGAAGCAATTTTGTGCGGAAATTGTACCGTGTATAAATGTTCAGAAAGTGCCTGCAGCAGAGTCCCCAGTACCTCTGTATTTTTACAAGAAACGATTTTCTGCTGAAATGGTAGCACCAATAAATTTACAGAAAGTGCCTGCAGCCGAGTCCCCAATACTTATGTATTTCTACACGGAACAATTTTGTGCTGAAATGGTAGCACCTATAAATTTACAAAAAGTGCCTGCAGCAGAGTCCCCATTACGTCTGTATTTTTACAGGAAGCAATTTTGTTCTGAAATGGAAGCACCTATAAATTTACAGAAAGTGCCTGCAGCAGAGTCCACAGTACTTCTGCGTGTTTACAGGAAGCAATTTTAACCCGAAATATTGTGCCACCTGTGTGTTTACAGGAAGCAATTTTAACCCGAAATATTGTGCCACCTATAAATTTACAGAAAGTGCCTGCAGCGGAGTCCCCAGAACTTCTGTGGTTTTACAGGGATCTGATGGGGGCAGTTCAGATTTCTGTATTTGTAACTTCACCTGTAAATATACAGAACCTGCTGGGGACTCTGCTGCAGGCACTTTTCTGTTATTTTATCGACAAAATTTCTAACAGTGTAGCATCCACCAAGTACGCCCTGGCCCTATAGGCTATGTCCACACACAATGACGGTCACACATCCACTGAACACTGCATGAACTGACTGACTGTAGGTCTAGCTGTCGCAATTGTCAGTGAGTGTACTGACTGACCCCCTCGTCTCTCTGTCATAGGGTCCATGGCGTCATAGCCTAGTCATTTATCATATTGCACCATCTTGATGCACTTACTCGAGAGTCTCACCCCAATTTCCATATTGCACAAAAGAATCAGAATGTCACTGATTCCATTAATCCATATTGGAAATTGGGATTTTTTCGATAATGACTAGGCTTGATAGAGCCCCCCCCCCCCCCCGTGTTATTCAGATATAAGTAAGTCAAGTGTAATTGTTGACCATATTAGGGAGGTTGAGATCAGCGACTTTATCACGAATCCTTTTATTTTATACGTATAGGGCCTACGGATAGAATTCTGTACAACGAGGAGAAATTTTGTGTACATTGCACATCCGTATACGTATAAGGATCCGTGATAAGTCGCTGATCTCAACCTCACTATTATTATATGTTGTAGCACTAATGAAGGTCAGATGTGCGATCAGAATTTACTTTTTCTTATGAGTAGGCCTAATAAAAATAAAGTTGGCCTACCATGCTGCACTGCCTCTCGAATGTATTTACGCACCCAGTGATACCATACCGGAAATAGGATGAACCTTCTATTTTATTGGTTGTATAGAGCTTCAAACTTTCAGCACTTTTACTCTACTAGATGTAGCAATTAGTCGTACCATCAAAATCAAATTTGCGACAAAAAAATCATGAAATATATAAAATCTCAAATTTTGATATTTTCTCGACTTTTCAAATTTCATGATATTTAGGAAAGATTTATTCACACCATTTCTTCAAAAAAGAAATAATAATTCATATGAAATTGCTTCTAAATGCATATCAAATGAATAGTCATCAAAATTGAGGCATTACAACTTAGTGAGATTTTGGGATTTTGATATCTCATGAATTTTTCACAATATTGGTATGCCTACCTGTCATAATGTTGACCCTGAATGCAATATTTTTGATGAGCGCACTCATTCAGCACATAGCATGTTTTTGGCTAAATAAAAATCCCCAAATCTCACTAAATATTCTAAGGCCTCAATATGACTATTCATTTGATATGCATTTAGAAGCAATTTCATATGAATTAATGAATTATTGTTTCTTTTTTGAAGAAATGGCGTGAAGAAATATTTCCTATTATATCATGAAATTCGAAAAATCAAGAAAATAAAATATCAAAATTTGAGATTTGACATTTTTCATGAGATTTTTGTGGCAAATTTGATTTTGACGATAGGACTAATTGCTACATCTAATAGAGTAAAAGTGCTGAAAGTTTAAAGCTCTATACGACCAATAAAATAGAAGTTTCATCCTTTTCAGCTCAGCTGACCAAAGGTCAGCGGAGCTAGTCATATGTATACTGAGTGGCGTCCGTCTGTGTGTGTGTGTGTGTGTGTGTCGTCCGTTAAACTGGCACGTTTCGCAACGCCAAGGCCCAGCGACATGAAAGTTGGCGGAGCTGTAGACCCTAGGGAGGGCTCGAAACAGAACCAAACATTTTCATTAGGGACACACACCGCATGAGCTACTGCAAAATCTTGTCCGCAGTCAGGTGTACTTCACTGCGGACAGAAATTAGGTCATCCAGGTGTGCTGTGTGTATTTATATATCGTGGTATACAGGGCTGGCCTAATACATTAGTTTCGCAGTAACTCACGCGGACTGTGTCCCTTATGTTTGCGATTTGACCTACATAATGCCCTCCAGGGGGCATTTTGCGCAAAATGAAATGTATCAATATCTCAGCCCTTATGATAAATATGTCGACCAAAAGTGATGGAATAGATAGGTTGAAATTTTCTACATCCGTTCAAAGGGAAAATAATGTTAGATCTGTCCACCAGGGGGTGCTATTCAACAAAATCAAAAACAGGGGTATTTGAATTTCCCGCCCTTCAAAGTTCCTTGAGTGACTCTGTAACTGGTGTCCTGTCCACCTATATGTAGCCAGTGGTAACACTGAGACTGGACTGATACTATGTTGAACCTTAGTTGACAAAATAGCCACTGTGCTTTTCATCACTTGAGAAGTTCAACGCGCTTTTATATCGTGACTATCTTTCATCAGGTAAGGTGACATACTTCAACTCATTCTTTTAAGTGGGGCAACAGTCTCAATGCCTAATTGGTAACTTAGATCATTCAGATAGGTAGACTTGAACAGTCTATGGAGCATGCATTGACACAAGATGATGATCAACCTCGTCACCATGAATTAGTGCGAGCTGTGGTCTCACTAACCACTGGGGGCATCCAGGCTACCAAGTAGCTTTACCTTGTTGGACGATGATGTTATTCGTATCATCATCTTCCAATGCATGTAGGGCTCACAATATCATCATGGCATATATTACTGATACATTGTCTGAAGTCAAGACCTCAGCCTGTTCCAGTTTCAGTTCTCAGGTGACAAAATTGACATTACCACAGGGGCTGTCTTAGAAGTACCGGTAGGCCTATTGTCTACTTAACCAATAGTAGTGGGATTTATTTAGTAAGCCTAGGCCTACTGGTACAAAATGCCAAAGAGGCATTTTCTTTTGAGATTTTTAAATAGAAATGTTGCTCACCTCATCTACCACTAGTAAGGTCATCTTGACTTGTTCCCATCTTTTATAACCCCTTACCACCCATTATTTACCACCCAATGGGTGTCAAAAGATATCTATCTCGATTCATCAAAAATTAATTGCCGGCCTATTATCTGATGTTAACCCCTCCTCACCCAGTAGGTCTAATACGATATCTATCTCGATTCATCAATGATTATTAACCCCTTCCCACCCAAATGGGTCCCGAAATAGATCTGATATGATACAACATCATGATTCACGAATTAACCCCTTCCCACCCGGTGGGTGCAATACGACGTCTAGGCATATCTCCGTTCACCGAGAGATACTGACCCCTTCCTACCCGAGTGGTCTAATATTAAGATGCCCGTTTCGATTCACAAAGTGATACCCCTTTCCGCTGATTTCCACGAGGAATGCTATATATTTGCTTGTGAACCATTAAAAAAGGCGCACTGTTTGATCTCGTTTCGCCTGTTTCAACCCCTTGAGTTCGCAGGTCATAGTCAGCTGAGCGCAAGGCCCATGGGCCTCTTGTTCCACTATGGTATCACTGTGCGTAAATACATTCGAGAGGCAGTGTATTTGGGGATGGTGAATCCACCAACTTTAAGACGAGTTTACGATTAGTTCACGAACACTAGTCCATAGATCACTGTTCTCAGATTTATGGAGACTGAGTTTTTAGCCCGCTTGGCCGCAAGGCCCAGCAGGGCTTATGCTGTGGTTGGGGTCATTTAGTGGTGGTCTGTCGTGCGTCCGTACGGCGGTACGGCGCTTCGTCCGTAAACTTTTGGTTTGTTAGCGCTCTAGCGCCTTTATTTTTTGACGAATCTTTTTGGTCTTCAGTGGGTCTATATATGGGCCTAAGATCTAGGTCGAGTTCCATTTTGAGCACGATTGGATTCCTATTTTGGCCTCCAGGGGGCGTTTTGTGAAAAATTTCAAAGGGCTATATTTTGATAATGGTTTGAACTATCATGTTGAAAGTTTGTACACATGTACCTCTAGGTTATAGCAACTTAGACAAACTTTCGGTGAAATCTGATTCTTGACTTTGCCACTAGGGGGCCAAAACCAAAATCACTGAAAATGCTATTTCTCCATAACCAAGAGATGGATTTTTGTCAATTTTTTTTCCTGGGTATAACTAATAAAGATAAGATATAGATAAAGATAAGATATAGTACCCAAGTTTTTAATTCGACCTATTTTTCAAGGTCACAAAGGTCAAAGTTCACCTGAAATTACGAAATTGGCTCTTTTTCTAATGGTTTGCATGTTCTTAGTCAAGAGATTAATATGGCAATTTGGCATGTTTGCACCTAAATGGCTTTTATGAGGTTGCTGATGATTCCCACCACTGTGCTTCAAGCCAAGCGGGCACAGTGCCATTGGCACTATTTTTATAAGCTATATTGACTAATTAACGCCGTTTACTGTTTTTTAGTGGAAGCTGTTGTTAGTCGATTCAGCAGTCTGCGGACGACGTTTACGCGATGGACACAAAAGCCTGCATCAGAGAGCGCAAGATCCATACATACAGGCAACTCGAGTGAGGCACGTAGTCTCAAGGTTGGCTTTCTTGGGGGAACATCTGCGATGCCGCAAAACAAAAAGTAATTTGACACCCAAGGTAATTTTTGCAGTTTATAATACTCGTTTGCATGAAGTCTGATTTCTTCTCATCATTTAAATGACGTTAATATTGTCTAAAAACAAAACAAAACACATTTGCCCCGTAATGTCCCTCGAATACCAACGGCAAAGTACAAATACAGTCTACTCTTGTTATACCGCCAGTGGCGGTATATCGAGGGTATTGTTGTTGGCAATGTTGAAATGCCTTCATCCGAGGAAGTCAGTTGTCTGTGGCGGTATATCGAGGGGCGGTATAACGAGAGTGGACTGTAAATCATCAATCATTGATAACTTGTTCGATACTTGTAGATAAACCTTGATGATGAAGAACCTTCCAACAGAGGAACCAACTCAAGAGTTGTCTGAAGATGAAACAGAAGCGCTGTCATCAACTGTTGCGGCATTGGAAGTTGAAGTAGGCCTAACCAATTCTTCATCTGATGCGTCAATTGTCAGTACTGCTGACGTTATACCTGAAGGTTTTCATCGAGTATCAACTCAAGATGCTGCCGTGTCACATCAGAAGGTCCGCCACAACACACGTGCGACGAGTCGTTGCGGCAGGAAATCCTTGACAAAAGTAGCAGATCAGCAGGCTGAAAGCACAAAATCGAACAACGCCGCAAGAAATGTTCATACGAAGTGGGCGGAAATTCTGGCTGCGAAGATAGAACGGATGGATGAGGAGGTATATGAAGCATGTAACAAAATGTTTTACCCGTTTCTCAAACCCAATCACTTAATAAAGGAAAGGGCCCATTCATTTTGCATATCACGTTCTATACTTATGCATTGTAAGGGAAAAGAACATTTAATGACGTTAGAAGGGAGGATATACATACCAATTTTTTGCCAAAAAATCTTACACACTGAATCATTTCATTCGACAAATTTATTGAAGTCCAGAATTAACATCGACTAAGAAAATCGGAGCAAGGAAATTGTGAACCAATATTACACAGTATTGCCAAACTTATGTTTTCCTGTTGACAGGTGCAGGACGAATTTAAATATTTTGTAGACGGCGTCGCCCTCAAAGCCATGAAGGGCAAGTGGCCAGAAGCAGGCACAGATACAATGGTATCAAGTAACTGGCCTCATGTCAATCCAGTTCAGGCAACGCCTCTTCAGTGGTCGGAGCATCCGCAGACAACTTCGCCATGGCCAGAGGGTACACGTACGTTGATGTGTAATACATCCGGGAGTTTTTCTGGCCCACAGCTGATGTATTAACTTAGTATTTTTGCATTCCAAATCTTAAACTGTTACCAATAAGCATTGTTCGCCTGCGTGTTCATGTCGCGTCTGCCTCGATCTGAACTCGGCCTTTAATTATGTTCGAAATCTAAAGTTGAAAGTAAATACAGTAAGTTTTGAAGTGTTCTAGATAATCGAAACCAGACTTGCTGACTGTGGTGTTGAAGTATACAGTATCATATAAATTATATAGTGTAAAAATGGTGCTTATTTTGATTTCCAAGCCCCATTGATACTGGTACCTGCTTGGCTGATACAATCACCAAAATCAGGCCTACGGGATTTCAGTTGTTGGGTCCGTATCAGGCCAGCAAAATCTGGACCGATACTGTTGGATCCGTATCTGTCCAGCCCCAAAGCGCCCTGATTGGCTGAGAATTCACAACAAAGGTTGCCTTGCCAACGACTGCAAACATGTGAGGCTTCTAGATTTCAGCGATTCGCTGAGCCTTTGATATATTTCACTGTTATGTAAGCTGATTCCTGATTGGTTGCCGAGCATAGGGTAAGGGGCTATCTTCGCAGTATAAAAGCGTTCTCTCATCCTGTGATCGGCAGTTCCATCCAGAGATCAAGATGGAGGAAAGCATGGCCGAAAGGGTAAAATGTCGTCATGGGTATATACAAAGATTACCCAGGATCTCAATCTTCACTAAAACACTACCCTGGGTGTACTTTCGGTAGCCGAACATCACCCAGCATCGTAGTATGACACCTGGATTTGAGGTTGTCTCGCCCGTGGTCACGTGACCGCCTGAAGAATGTCATGAACAGCTACACTCAACAAGTACCGCGGCGCGAGACCGCGAGATTCCACGGGATTTCTAAATATGACTCGTTCCTAGGCAGCGATTGCGGATGCTGGGTGATGTTCGGCTACCGAAACTACACCCAGGGTATTGTTTTAGTGAAGATTGAGATCCTGGGTAATCTTTGTATATACCCAGGACGACATTTACCCTTTCAGCGAAAGCATGGGAGACAGGCATGACAGGGTTCTTGCTTCCCTGGCTGACCAAATTGTGACAATGGAAGCAAATATCAGAGAAGGACAGGAGAAAGAAGAAAGAGAAGAAAGTATCCAAGGGCAACGATTTCAAGAAGTCAGTGTTAGAGATACCAGGAGGCTAATTAAACAGCAGAAGAACACCAACACTTGGCGAAAGACAGCTGGAGATGTCAAACTCCTGAAAGATTTCTTAAAGACCAAAAATGAAAACAGGCTTCCAGAAGAAATTCCCCCAATAGAACTGGATCTGTTTTGTCCCTCTTCACAATGGCAATCCAAAAACCAGATGGATCACAATATGAGCCAGATACCATCCAGTCTAAGGTCAGTTCCATTTAAAGATACTTCCTTGATAAGGGTTACCAGAAGGACCTCAACAAGAGCGACGAATTTCGCCAGACAAGGGATGTGCTGTCCAGCAAAAGAAAATTGCTGAAGCAAAGTGGACTGGGTAATAAAAAGCTGAAAGCCCAGCCAGTGAACGGCGATGACATCGGAAAACTTCGAAGAGAAGGAGTGCTAGGAACAGGTAGGCTCAGCACTTCCCCGGCTTAGCCCCCTTTGAGAGCCTAAAGTGCCGTGATGACAGTGATACCGTGTGTAATGATGTGCATGTGCAATGCATGCGTCACGGGGATTCCCCGAGTCGGGGCTTATTTTGCAAGTGCTCATTTACCGTATATCTGACATAATTACTTTGGATTGAGAGGCGTTCATGAACATGTTCAAATGCAATGGGGTGATTTAAAGCTGAATATTGACAATAACGGAGATGAGTATGTCGAATTCAATGAAATGTCCTCTAAAACCAGCCAAGGAGAAAGAGGAGATGTACGTGCCTATCCACAAGGATGTCTAAAAACAAAACAAAACATATTTGCCCCCGTAATGTCCCTCGAATACTAACGGCAAAGTACAAATACTCTTGTTATACTGCAAGTGGCGGTATATCGAGGGTATTGTTGTTGGCAATGTTGAAATGCCTTCATCCGAGGAAGTCAGTTGTCTGTGGCGGTATATCGAGGGGCGGTATAACGAGAGTGGACTGTAAATCATCAATCATTGATAACTTTTTCGATACTTGTAGATGAACCTTGATGATGAAGAACCTACGGTGGCCCAAACATGCCATGTATATATTTTGTCCACATTAAAATATTCTGAACATTATTGTATTTTTTCTCGAATTTCCACCCGGGTGGAAACTATTCTCACCCGGGTGGAAAGTATTTTCACCCGGGTGGAAAGTATTTCCACCCGGGTGGAAAGTATTCTCACCCGGGTGGAAAGTATTCTCACCCGGGTGGAAAGTATTCTCACCCGGGTGGAAAGTATTT
>NMRB01001872.1:96456-109132 GCA_002633025.1 Notospermus geniculatus | reverse complement strand
TTTCCAATAAAGATATCTACGTTTTAAGGTAAACATGATAATGATAATGATAATGAGATTCTTCGCATCTGAAAAGTTTGAAGAGGATTGCGTTAAGATAGTTTAAAAGATGATTAGTTCAGGTAACATATACGGGTGGTCGTTTCAGTCATGTCAGTGCGAGATGCTGCGAGGTGCTGTTTTTGACGCGATGAAAACGATGAATTTTTCAGTTTTCGTGCGTAGGCAACGTCCACTGCCATTGTTGCCTTCTATTGTTTGGACTCTGACCATTGTACAAGGGAAGTGCTGACTGCACACGGAAATTACCGAAGATTAGATCGGCTTTTTCCGACCATCGTGCGGCGTTATTAACCTATTGTCCCCCTAATCACTTTAGCAAACAGCGGAACGATGATTGTACTGTTTGATGTGAGGTCCGTGCTCGCTCCTTCTCAATAATACCTCCATGGTCAGACCTATCTGAAGCTATGCCCTTTACTAGTATTTGAGGTTTGACCACTCCACACACTGAGCAATAACAACAATTGACTGCTATGGTAACTCAATGACTTGTATTGTGGGATCACGCAGTCTTGTAATTCTATTCACATGTGAGGAGTGCCAAGGCAGGCTTACATCATCATGCCACTGTACATTCTGAATAGGGAGTGGGCCTACCAGCATGCAGTGCATTGAGTTCAGAGGGTTTAGTCTGGAAGCCCCTGTCTTAGGACCGACATTTGAGCTGAAAATAATATCGAGAAAAAACACCATGCGTTTGGTCAACGGTGGCGCTGAGAGATGAGACCACCGAGCAACTGGTAACCAAGCTGGCCTGAGATTCTTTTTCATTGGCCGAGCGGTTCGTAGCCATGGTAGCACAAGAACATCCGTTGCAAACGGGCCAAAGAGTTCTGAAAGCAACGTGCTCAAGTGTGGTGATTCAAACACAAAATTATTTTACTCGTCCGCGATTTTACTCATGCATAACTAATCGTGTTGACTGTTTTTGCAGTTGTTTAGGCAAATATAAGGGGTGACAGCTTATTTCGTAATCACCCGTCACCCCTTCCATTTACCTGATGAACTGCGAATGCGACAAGCACCATTAGTTATGCATCAACGACTTCGCGTACGAATAAAATAATTTTGTGTTTGAATCACCACACTGGTGCTGATAGGCTGTAAAACTCGCGCCAGGCCATGACGCCATCTGTTGACCGAACGCGGCGACTTCCACGAAGTAAAGCAGTTGTGGCGAGAGAGTAAACCGAAGGGAGCGCGACTCACAACTGCGAGGGAGTTTAAGAATGAAGTATAAAACGGTGAAATTACCGGCAATGAAGCTCTCGGCGTTTTGAAAATACATATATTCGAGCATTATTAAATAAAAGACTTTAAATTCATAGATTTGGCGGTAACGGCATAATTACTTCAACACGTTACTAAAATTACCGCGGCTTATGTAGTCAACGACGACCACCCTTTCCATTTTCCACCATAAAGGGACTAAGAAATAAAAGTGGAAAATACGAAGTGTGAGATTTTGGAATTTTGCGCGAATTTTTCCCATTTTGAGAAATTTTCTTAAAATGACATGACATTTTGTCACATTTTTCGGGCGATATTTCTCAAAATGGGAAAACATTTTCTCCTAATTTGAGAAATGGAAAAATTCGCGCAAAATTCCAGAATTCCACACTTCTTCTTTTCCACTTTTATTTCTTACTCCCTTCATACATGTCAAACCTGGAGTCGCGTTAATAATGTTGACAAGAGACGTGCGTGGGGGGGGGGGGGNGCGTGGGGGGGGGGGGTGGAGAACAGAAGGGGAACTCGTCGTTGAGAAAACTCGTTGGATCACGTGTTGTGTTGCTATTTATAATATGGTGGGATATTTAAACTGGCTCCGTCATTCCGATTTTAGGGACATTCCGCATTTTCATTTCAGTTCCGTTCCGGCAAAAATAACTATTCCTTTCAGGGTATAATGACTACTAGCCCGCTCAGCAGGCGACTTGCTCCACAAGTACGCCTGCTGTTGGGGTCTCGAAACCGGAAGTGTGGTCGGAATTCCTTCCAGGCCTAGCAGACCTGTACATCATGCCTACATCGTGTACATCTGTGCGCAGCGCTCTAACGGCAAGCTGCAGGAGTCGAAATGAGATAGCAGGGTGCTTTCTTCAATGGACAATCCCCAGGATGTTTAACTAATGACACAAAACATCGCTGGGATAGGTCACTGAGTGTTTATCTCGCTGACATTCGTTGCACTACCTCGCTGAATGTTCGAAGCGAGAAATGTTGGACGCCAGACGCCATCTTGGAAACTTGGCTTCTTTGGCGAATACCTGCCGCCGATACGTCGCCAGAGCAGATTCGTATTCTGATTGGACGTATTCCGACGAATCACAGCCAGAATCAAGAGGGCGACAGTAGTCTCTTAAATCGTCAGATGTAGAGACTACTCTGTGGTCTAAATGACTACCCGCACAGATTATATCCAAACTGGTGACGTCAGGCGCACACGTGATTGTTCATTATTGCCAGTTGGCTTTGGAATCTCGGGCAGGACGGTCGCCCACCGGTTCGCCTTGGTGGGCCAAGGCGAACAGGCTGCTCGCCCACTGTGCATGTTAGTGCTCATGCACATGGGCGTTTGGTCTGCCTGTAGTGTGGTGATGCCGGTTATCTCTTCACTGAGATAGGCCGAAGATTGACGCGGTGGTCGTCGACATATGCCGGTATTCTCTTGTTGAGAAAGGCTGAAGATTGACGCGGTGGTCGTTAATATATATGATGCCGGTAATCTCTTTTGAGATAGGCCGAGGGGTGACGCGGTGGTCGTCGATGTGATGCCGGTAATCTCCTGTTTGAAGATTGACGCGGTGGTTGTCAATATGTCGAATCTTCTTTGAGATAGGCCGAAGATTGGTGCAGTGGTTGTCAGTATGATACCGGTGTAATGTCTTTTGAGATACGCCGAAGTTGGGTGACGCAGCGGCGGCCCAGAGGGTGCCGGCAATCTAGTGGAGAAAGGCCGAGTCCTGCTGATACCTGTACCGTGGGGGTGGTCGATGTACCTCACCGGACAAGGCTGAGGAATATCGCAAGCCGTCCCTGCCATAAATCCACCATGCTGTAATTATTTCCTACCATGCTAGTAATTATTTACTACCATGCAAGTAAATATTTTCTCCCTTGGTAGTATTTAATTCTTACCTAGGTAATAATTATTTACTACCATGGTAGTATTTAATTCTTACCTAGGTAATGATTCGCTTCGGAAAACGGAAGAACGAATTCTTACCTAGGTAATAATTATTTACTACCTAGGTAATAATTATTTACTACCATGGTAGTAAATAATTATTACCTAGGTAAGAATTCGTACATCAGAAAACGGAAGTACGAATTATTACCTAGGTAAGAATTAGGCCGGGGCTATTTGCACAGCATGCTGTGTACCTAAGGAGTGAATTTTTATTCACACAGCAAGTACGTATTTAATATTCATAAGCATCATTAGGTTCTGCCCCGCCCACATTTTGCTGTGTAAATTAGGAAAAGATGTATTTTCACAGCAAAAATTTTAGAATTCGGCAAAATGAGCCGCCATACCATAAACTAATAAAAGAAACTATAAACGTCTCACTGGTGATTTCAATATGGCCCTGATTTGTCCTCTTCTAGCCCTCATAACTTTGTTCGTATTCAACGGATTCCAATGATTTAACTTGCATTGTAAAATAGATGATCTTGTCTATCATGGCCCGGCGTTTCATTTCAATCGATCAACGCACTTAGACATAATACTAGTTTAAAGAGGTCCTTGGAAGTTTCGTCTAAAACGGCCGAATACGTTATTTTTATATGTTGAATAAATAAATAAAGCTACCCAACTACAGGAAAACTGCGAAAAAATTTTTAACTGCGCACATTTAGTAATATTTGTTCGATTCCCGAAGCGCGATTCAAATTTCCCGCGAACNTCGAACTGAATTAACAAAACATGATTTAATTGAAGAAGCTTTTTTCATCTGAGACTATGAAAATTTGAAAGTATGTCGTGCATAATTCATTGATGTAATTTAGCATGCACACCTGTTTTGCACTTATGGTGTTGGACCTGTTTAATATTTACTGTGTATAGGTGCTTTTGGTTGCATCTCTCTTGTGTTGAAGTTGAATCTCAGGTGGTAATCCTTGTGAAACATCAGGCCTAGGCCAGTTTCAATCCTTGCGCAGGCCTCCTTCAGGTGGGCCGCGTCATTCCCCCGTTGGTCGTGTGACGTCGCTGGTGCATTTGCTGCTTAGAGGTCACTGAAGTGGATTGACGGCGGATAAAGGGGGAGGAACGTTATGAACAGAGTTTGGCGTGCATCACTGACCACCCTGGGATGTATCCCGTTTGCTTGAATGCGGAAGTGCTGGAAGTTGCCTGGCTCACAAGCAGCAACACAGGGTACTGTGATGAAATTAGTAGATTTGCCTTTTTGTACCTTAGGCCCAATTTGATTGATCGTTGCTGTCACCCATGTTATGCCAATTAACTTGCTGAAATCATGTGACGTCATCCTTTCCGTCATCTTCTTTGAGACCGGGAAAAATTTGAAAGTATGTCGTGCATAATTCATTCATGTAATTTAGCATGCACACCTGTTTTTGTACTTATGGTGTTGGACCTGTTTAATATTTACTGTGTATAGATGCTTTTGCTTGCATCCCTCGTGTTGAAGTTGAATCTCAGGTGGTAATCCTAATGAAACCTTAGGCCTAGGCCAGTTTCAATCCTTTTGCGCAGGCCTCCTTCAGGTGGGCAGCGTCATTCCCCCGTTGGTCGTGTGACATCGCTGGTGTATGAACGGTGTCTGACCATGTTTGTGATGATGATGTAAATAGATGAAGATGCATGTATAATTGTAACATTGAAGTTTTAATGACAATAACAATATATAAATAGAATAACAATAACAATACATTTGTATATAAATCGAATCTCATCTTGTTGTCACTGGAGTGAGAGAGTTTAGGTGGTTGAGGCCACCCCCCGGTGTGAGTGTGGGAGCGAATGTTGCCTCACCCCATTGAAATTGTCCTGAGACAGAAAGAAGACGTCTTGAGATTTTTTAGCTACGTAACCCAAACATGAAGAAGAACCCTCTGCGCCTTCGGCGTCATTCTTTCAGTCATCCCCTGTTAAGCCCCTGGAGATACCCGAATTCAGTATAAACAAGAGATGCGGTACCATATAAAATGTTCGAGAGAATTACAGTACAATTTTTCCTACGAAATAGTGCGTGGGAATGTTATTTGATTCTGTTAGAGTCAAATAATACACACAGCAATTAACTGTTAAAAAACAAAACAGTTTTTCATCTTCATGGGGCAAAGTACCACCCCAGAAGGCAAAGTAGTGTGTGAATACCACATCCTGTACATGATGAAATAGTCCATGGACCATGTGCTCACCTGGCAGTGATTCCCCAGGATGTTGGAGGGCAGGGTGGGGCTTCCATAAAGGGGCACTTTCCGGCGTGTTGGAGGGCAGGGTGGGGCTTCCATAAAGGGGCACTTTCCGGCGTGATTGGGTTCCAACGGGGGCAACTACAGCAGCAGGTTTTCATACAATGCTTCATACCATACGCGAGACTCCATGCAGATAGAATGACGTCAAAGAGGGCACCTCCAATTTGAGCAGCAGTAGAGTTGGTTGCAGATGCGGATAGGCACACCTAATATAAATACAGATCTATTTTATTCACACAGTTGTGATACTGACAGCATGCATGGTATCACATTCCTTACAGTAAGTTACTGCTTGAGTTAATACTACTAACGAATTTTGTTTTACTGTTGACACTGTTCTTTGTTGGTTGGCTCAAGTTCTGGTTGTGGTATGACTGGCTTGCTGATGAGTCCAGGTCACACTGCATGGGCCCCTAAACTTTATGGACGAAACTGAAATCACCACACTGGCACAGGCTGGGTTCAACTACTAATTTACACAAGTTCGTTTACCAGTGTCCACTTTCAATCATCAGGGGCACAGTGAATGACTCTGTTGAAAATTGTNCTGTTGAAAATTGTTCGCCCCCCCCCCCCCAACAGTTCATGGACAGCCAGGTGGTGATTTCAGTCCAGGCCTTTTGCCTGTTATTCTCTTCCAGCGTCCAGATCTGCATGATCAGAGTGGACTGAAAGCAGAAAGGAAAAGACTTCCCACATGGAAATCAATTAGTCAGCATTGCACCCTAAGGAGGAAGGCTGCCTTCAGAAGGCGATGGCCACTTGGGCAGCAAAATGGGCAGAGTGGCGGGACCCGGCAAGGGCATGGCGCCGCGCCACTCCATTTATTGCTAGGGGAATCACTGCCTGGGTGTAAGTACCAGAAAAAAGAAATGACAAATGTTAAATCGAAATGTTCAATTTGGTCCTTCAGTTCCAGGTTCATACAACTATGCAGGGATGCTCAAAATTGCAAGGTGAAAACATTGATTCTGGCATAGTGTCTGGCTTCAATCTCACATGTGCCCAAGTCCATTTTCCGAGATGGAGCCACCAAACGTGCCACCAAAATGGCGGAATTTTAAACTTGACCTCTGTGACCCTGAGAAGTAGATCAAATCAATAACCCACTTAACATTATGACATTTCGCCTCATTAGATGCACCTGTGGTAGGAGACAGTCCAGTGAACAGCTAACTGGTATGGTAGGACAGGAGTAACTGGACTTAGAGCTTTGGTTCTGGCAACCTGGTGGCCAACTAAAGAATCAAATCGGACCGAAACTTGGTGTCATAGATCATCTGACATAGGGGTATATATGTACCAAGTTTCAGGTCAATAGCACCCCCGGATATGAAATGTGCCAACAACAGAGAAGTTTAGAACTCTGATCTCTGTGACCTTGAATATTAGGTCAAATCAAAAACCTGTTATATATGTTATGCATCCTCATTAGATACACCTATGATAAAAATTTGGAGATGATCCGGTCAAAAGTTCAGGAGTTATTGCACTTTTTGTGTTTCGGTTTTCGCCACCTGGTGGTCAAGACAAGAATCGAATCGGACGACGGACACAGACCGACGACTATAGCTCACCCAGGTGAGCTAAAAATATCCTGGGATAAAGGGGAAGACACTGACACGCATACAAAACACTTTGATCAAGGACAGGTGCTCAGAGTTGTCTGCTATCAATGACACATGTCTGATAAAAGTGTTCATCCCAAACACTTAAGACTGATCAGGAAAGCGAGTACGGTGCTCAGCAATTACATTTTCCTTTTCTGGTCTATCGACAACTGCAGTGAGAAATGGTGGATCTTCTGGAACCTGAACAGTTCTGTCCTTCTTTGGAGTCTGTGCTAGTTTCACAACCTCCAAAAAACAGTCATTCACATAATCTGAAAAAAAGTAAGAAAATATGGGAGAAGACCATTATACCACCTTGACATCACTTGAGGTCGAGTATTTGAACAACATGCTGACTGCTCCCATTTATTAAAGATGTCTTACTTAATGATTATGAATCTATGAAACATGGTAGCCCAATGGTACAAATAAAAACTTACCATAAGTTTCTTCAACCAAAACCTTCTTGAGCGAATAGCCACCACTCTTGTATTTTGGATACACGATACTGTAGCAGTTAGCTCCATCCTTCGTTACTTTCTGTGGTCTGCCAGCATTTTCATTATAGTGCATTGCAGCAAGAACTACTCTGGAATTAACACAAATGTATCAGAAGAAATACCAATATTCACATTCTAAACACAGTGTTTTTGTGGAATGACTCAAGAAAAATGCATTCTGTGTTTTCCTGCATCATAGGTACTCTTATCCAAACAAGCACTAACTGCACGAACCTACTGTTCATCCCCTTGTACGAGAACTTGTACATCTTCGGTGCGAAGTGATTGACGACACTATGGTAAGCCTCAACTCCACTAGTCTGTCCAAGGTGTGACATCTTTGCAACATCATTGACGAACATGGTCTTTGTGAGAAGTTCGACGACCTGCACATTCACTTCAGTACCTGAGAAAGAGCATTCAAATTTTAAAATACTATTACTAGTAGGCAAACAAAATAGGCTTTCATTTTGATCAGCAAGAAAACCACATATCGGTACATGTATGTTACTGGATAGTGAAACTCTCATCACAGATTTCAGATTTGGATGAACAGGAACAACTACATTAATTCTCATGACAGCTTTCATATACTAGTACATGAAGTATGCAGCTAACCTGGTAATAGCCATAGCTTGTTTTTTGAAATTGGAGGGTGGGAGCAGTCATCATGCACATTCTGTATGTGGTTGACACAAGCAAGCCACTTCCTCTTCTTTTCTTCTGCCGTTTCGGATGAAAATGCACACCAGTACAAGTGACATTTTATGCTCTTGATCCACTCGTTCAATGCACCCATGTTCTTCTTCTTTCCGAGAGCCTCGAGCTTTTTGCAAAGACCTGAAATGTATATGAACCACTGCAATTTGGTCAAAATGTGCAGGTTAAAGCCAGACAGTATAGAAAGTTGGCTCATAATCGGCAGCGTAGTCTCCATCACCCAGCTGCCATTTCGAATATGGGGTTCCATGTACTGTACTGCGGATGCAACTGCTGGCTGCGCGGCTAGATTACATGCAGCATCGGGGAATCCCCAAGGTGATTCTCCAAACCTCGATGCTGGAGTGCTATAACATGGAATCCCTCAAATCCTCAAAGCAACACAATCAGGATGATCAGTCATGGTGTCAACTCTGGAAAGGAAAAAAACCTCAGTCAGCTAATCTTTTGTCTCACCTTTAACAATATGCCAGCAATCAAAATAATGGATCACACTTTTCCAGTCCTCTCTGATCCATTTTGCAATCTGCCGATGTCTGTCAGTAACAATGGCCTTCACTGTGACATTCTCATAGCCTTCCATCTCCTGACGACACCTTTTCAGACCCTCCAATTCCATCCCATAACTACCTCCTGCCTCATTACTCTGCAAATTACAAAGTATAATTACAATAGGCCTACCAATTTACAACTAGAAGTCAGAATTCTTCCAGCAAATTTGATGGTCCTCACTTGGCAATTGCTTGGTGAGGTTAGGGTACATGTCGAGGTCGAGTGATGGAACTCAAAACTCAGAACAGGTCCAGGCTCAGGACCTCCTGATGGACTGCCCAGAAACGCAGGCATGTCATCAGCTTTGCGTCCACATATATATTCAAAGATGGAGGCCGGGGAGAGAAATGAAGAACCAGCGGACGGAGTATGCGCAGAAAACGTGGTTCTGGAAACATGGTTGTGCAGTTGAGTAACGGACAATCACAAATCTTTGCAATTAAACTTGTATGACCCAGTTGGGAATCTATTCACTGATGGAGAGAATTGCAATTCATTGAAATTGGCTATTTCAACATTACCTGAACCAACTGAACAGTCAATATTTTGTTGACATCAACCTCCATCAAGTTGTAGCTGCCAAATTTGGCTGAATGACCCATTGAGTCACATCTTGCATCTCCGCCAATTACCAGCTCCTTACCCTGAAGGGCACTGAACAGAGCTTCCTGTTTCTTTTTCCATGTTGTAAGGATAGCTTCATGGATGTACAGTGCTTGATGGGGGAAGTAGGTCCACTTTGTGTGGCACTGAATATTCAGGAAACTGTAAATGAAACAAGCCTGGTGGCGACAGGGGTTCGCTATGTCGAATAAGCATGGTTGGGCAGAAGGGAGAACTCACTGCACACGAATCTCACGCCAGGGAAAAAGCTTGGCTGAACACGTGAACGCAGGGATGGCTGCCGACACGTACGAAAAATCGACGCGACCATGCAATTCCTAGCGTTCGCGATAAAAACAACAGAAAGGTAAAAGAAGAAAGAAAAAAAATAATGAGTCAAGGCAAAGAAAATATACACGCCCCGCGTATCGAACCCGGGACCTTCCACTCGATGAGCCGGCTGCTTGCCACTCGGCCACGGCGACTATGCATTCTGCGCGGCGCTGATATGCATGAATGTATTGTTTGGATATGTCAGGCTGGCAATTTCCTGTGTTCAAATTTCGGCAAAAGATGCGCAATCGTTAACCTCCCCAACATCAATGTAAATAATGTATCAAAATAAGAGACATTTTTTGTATCAAAGACTGATGGAAACAGTGCGATTGTATATAAAGTACCGGGGTAGACCTACATTACGAACTACATCGCGCATGCATATTAATTAATACGTGAAGTGAACAGTCTCGAGCTCGGCGAGAAATCGCCGAAATTTGTACCTTTGCTGACGTTAGATCGTACTGCCCAACTAATCAGGTCAAAAGCTAGTGGTACACTATCACCAGACGCAATATGACGTCAAAATATCGCAAAATAAGGCAGTAAACGTCAAGGAAAATTTCCCTGACGGACGTCTAAAAATAGCTTCAAAACTGGTGTGAAAATAGGGGTCCATATGGCCGCAGCTAGCGCTCCAAGCGGCTCCATAGCGAACCAACACTAAATTTATACAGGCAAAATGTCAAGAGCCATTATGTAGCAGTGACCTCATAAAATGTAGTACCTATCAGTAGATGGTAAAAGACACTGGAATGTATGGTAGCTGTCGTAAGACTCAACACAGAACCTTTCATGAATTGATCACAGTTTCAAACTGAATGCTATTGATTGACCTGCATACAAATGTAAAAATTAATGTACCTAAATATTCTTAAAGCCTTACTGGGCAGACTCCCAGCAAACAATATTGCAGAACTGATCAGCAGATTCAAGGCAGGCAGGTTTCGAATGAAGGGCTGGTTGCACCATTCATACTTGTGACCACAGGAAGTGCACACAGTCTGAACCTTCAGTAGTGTTCCTCGCACATGTCTGTAGCACCTATTTTGGCCTCGGCAGACAGAACAAACAGCAAATAGGGGCATCAATGAGGACTCGAAAACCAAATACTTCCTCTGTTTGTGAAGGTCTTCCTTTTCATCATTTCTGAAATACATTGAAAATGAACATTTTTCAAGGTGTCAACAAATCTCTCAGGTAAATCATACTACATCTCACAGTATATTTGGCACTCTCTGGTCCCATACATTAATTCATACTCACAGATGAATACAGCAGTCAGTTCCTGATTTACTTACTTCATCTCATCGAACTTGACTTCTACTCCCACTGCTTCATCATCACTGCCTGAGTCTTGTCCAATTTCACATGTGGTACCCTCAGGAGCATAAGTTGGGTCATCCTTTTCATCATCTTCCTCTGGTATTTCTTCATCTGATTCCATGTTTTCATCATCGTCACAAACCTCATCATGTGTAATGGACTGGGCAACTATCTTTCCTTTTCCCGTGTTTCCTGAACTGGGGGATTGTTTGTTAGACCCACACTCTTCTGTCTGCACACGAATAGATCTACGGTGTGGCTTGTTGCTACATTTATCACATTTTGGCATGTACTTCAGCGTCTGTATTTCTGTAAAAAGCAGCAAAAACTGTACACGGTACTATGAGTAACATCAGGAATAAAAACTCTAGCAAACCATAATTAACTATTGATTTACCAGACTTCGTTTCGTTTCCAATCGATACAAAGCTTTCCTATATCTATTTTCAAAAGAAACATTTTGAACATCAAATCTTGAGTGGAAGTAAACTTACTTTTGTCACTTTTATCTGGGAGAGCATGCAGTGGTTTTACATTTTCAATGTCAATGGGCTGCAGGTGTTCACGCTGTATTGTTTCATCAGCAGGGCCAAAATCATCTGGGCCAATTGCAGCATCCTCACTACTTACTGCTGCACAGGCTGTCGAACTCAACACATCATCTATTAGTCTCTTTCGCGCACGTTTAGCTGCAGCCACACGGGGAGTGGGTGGACTCTGGACTTGGTCTACCGGACTTTGAGTCTGCTGAGGTGGAGGGAGGTGAATGGTTGGTACTGCAGTTGCCGTCAGCATCAGTCTGGATCAACGAAAATACAATGTTGTAGTAAACCAACAGACATGACAGAGTAATCTGAACATTTTTTTCAGATTTCCATTTTATGCAGACGATACGTCGACGTCGATAGGCCTACAATGACCAATGTACCGGTATATACCGGTAGGCCTACCTAAAATCCAAAATGCCAAGCCACACTACACAGTTGTAGACTTTTGACGTTCTGAGCCACATTTATGTACAGAAATACTCACACTGGTCAGTTAGTCATGGTTGTACGAATGCTGATCATGCATGTCATAGCTTCCCATGCACATGGGCCATGGCATGCATGGACGGTGCACTCAAAAATGCACTGCCTGCCTGCCTCGGCCTACAGTTCATTCCAAATCCCAGTGGCGCGAGGTTTTCAGCCGATATCTCTGCAACGGCTGGGTCAAATTCAACATACCATACATCAATTAACTTGTCTTTCTTGCCGGTATCTTTCTGCTATCTTCATTTTTCGCGTAAGGCCTGCATAACGGATCCCTTTCTCAAAACCTATTTCATTTCGCTGTGCTGTTCAGTGCAGTTTACACGTGCACGATGCATTGCGTCATTTCAAAATGGCCGCCATTTCGGCCGTAAACACGAACTCATGTGATTTGTGAAAGAACTTTTTTCTCTCACGTTTTTCGGGAAAATGACAGTGATGATGGCTGTACCGCCAAGAAAGACAAGTCGATTGACGTATGTTT
>NMRB01001872.1:74917-92809 GCA_002633025.1 Notospermus geniculatus | reverse complement strand
GAGCAACATCAAGACATGGCATCCAGTGACTTCTACAGGTGGAAGGCATTAGGTTCTTACCGAACCAGAGAGTAAAGTCGGTCACTATTCTATAGTATTCACGTCTTGTTGACATTTATGGTGTTACCAAAGTTACCAGTTGAAAACATTTATGCATTCAAAAACAATACAGTACTCATTTGACGTATATCAACGTCATCAGATATCATTATGTATAGGTTGAGGATAATTCTTATTTTATCCCTTTGGTCATAATTACCGCAATCAATTAAATATTCTTTCTCCAAATACACACACATCGCGCGAGTCATGTATGCATTACTTCTCATATCAAGTACATTGCTTTTCTGTGAAAATATATTCAAATAACAAAACTATGGCAAAAGAAATAAAATAAGATTTATGTGCAACATGTTTGCAATGATACCAAATTGAGTTTCTGAAACTCAGACGAGTGGTGTATTATTTGTTGATGCCCAAGTTATTGCCATTGTACCACATATTTTAACTGCGCGCAAGCACTAAAGAAACCTGACCAACCTCACCAGGTTCCTACGGATTGCACTAAGTCTACCCAGGCTCTGTCACTTGGACACTATCTCTTGATGTGTCTCGATAGAAAGCCTGAGATTGAATACAGTGGCGCCACCAAATACGCTGGTGATCTATCATGTTCTGGAGGTGTTTCGAAGGGCGTTTGCACTTCTGTAGACCACCATACTGCGGCGCTGTGGTTTTTGTTCATGGAGTTCAGCTTTAACTTGGTGCATCGTTGGGTCATCTTCGAACGTAAACTTGAATGGGTTGAACTAAATTTGTCGAACTAGTTGAACTGTATAAAACTTGAACTTGAACTTGAACTGCTTGAACTTGAACTTGAACTAGCCTAACTTGATCTTGAACTTTAACTAGTCGATCTTGACCTTTAAACTTCTTGAACTTTAACTTGTTGACCTTCAATCTGTTGACGACGTTGACGTTGCCTCGGGAATAACCTTAAGGGTATACCAAAGTGCCAAACTTGTAAATTTATCTCAAGAAGTGGTGTCTCCAAAAGCAGGCATGGAAATAGTTTTGATTAAGTTTGCACTGCACATCATATTCTATGAAGTACAGAGATCCTGAATATGCCCAAAGTAAAAAGTCAGCATGCACCACTTATGTAATATATGATAAAACAATGGGCCACTTTTGTGCAAATGTACAGGTCTAATTGTACAAGTATCTGGTACAAACGAACCACCAAAATGTAGTTAGGTCTTTAATGTACATGATGCTACCCTTCAACTTGGCTGTATCACAGCAGAAAGGCAAAAAATCAACCATGAAGTTGTTGTTTAGGGGAATTCCAGACACTAATTGGAGGCAGCCATGTTGGAACTACTTTTGTCCCAGTTCTAAAAATATGCAAGTGCATGGGGGGTTGAACGCCAGTAACTCCATGGTGAAAAGTGTACCGGTACTTGAAATTTAGTACTTACTGGCGTTCAACCCACTATGCACATGCATTTACGTGATTGTGTGGCAGTTTTAAGAACAACTATTTTCAGAACTGGGTGAAAAGTAGTTCCAACATGGCTGCCTCCAATTAGTGTGGAAAATAATTATCACCGAGGTGGAAATTCAGAAAGAAAAATAAATAAAATAAAATAAAAATATATGCATGACACCTTTGGGCCACCGTATTTGGGCCACCGTAGGAATTCCCCTAAATCAACAACTTCACGGTTGATTTTTTGCCTTTCTGCTGTGATACAGCCAAGTTGAAGGGTAGCATCATGTACATTAAAGACCTAACTACATTTTTTGGTGGTTCGTTTGTACCATATACTTGTACGAGTAGACCTGTACATTTGCACAAAAGTGGGCCATTGTTTTATCATATATTACATAAGTGGTGCATGCTGACTTTGTACTTTGGGCATATTCAGGATCTCTGTATTTCATAGAATATGATGTGCAGCGCAAACTTAATCAAAACTATTTCCATGCCTGCTTTTGGAGACACCACTTCTTGACATAAATTTACAAGTTTGGCACTTTGGTATACCCTTAATGTACGGTGCTGACCTGATTAATGATGGTTCGAAGGTTTTAAATAGACATAGTGCGAAACGACGCTCCCGGGTGTAAACAAACCCGAGGTTGTGTACAAATGCACTACGACGGTGCTGTACAAAGTGGGTTTGTTTACACCCGGGAGCTCGTTTCGCACTATACGACTGTTAGAAGTCAATGCATACAGTGGAAAAGGTCCGGAACGAAATTTGATTGGTTGGTGCCCTAATTTGGAATATAATAGGAATTCCCTTAAACATTAAGCCACGCACATTGACATGGTCGAGGCCTACAAAAGGAAACCACAGTAACGAGACGCGTGCACGTACAATACAACTATTGGTTCCTACCAAATATGGCGAACAATGGTTTGAATACAAAGAAGTTAACATACATGTAGTATTTTGGGCGAAAGGATTTTGTAAAATCTCCGACAGCGACCGGCTGAACGACAATGTTGTATGCAGCGGGAATTCCCTTCTTCATGATAACGTTATTATTTTTGCGCGATCTTATTCCAAGATTCAATGAATTGCATCGACTCTCATGCGGGACACCCTAATTCAAGATCCAAGATCCGAGATCCAAGGTCCAAGACCCAAGAATTCAAGATCCAAGACCCACAATTTTGGTATAGTATAGTAGGCCTATACTCCTCCTAGATATGCCCCTAGAAGTTAAGATAAGGAGTTTATTTCAAGTGTGAACATTCATTCTCATTCATTTGCCGATTAGTGTCTTTTTTGCGACACAAGAAATTTACAATGATTTACAAACAATGCCATACCACCACTTGCGACTGCCCCCATTCTCGATATGGCTGTAGCATTGAAGACACAGTGTCTGATCCAATAAGTTGGTGGATGAAGTTGTTAAAATAGATAGCGTTATTGTCAGGTCATATCTGAATGGTCACTGTCTCATTTTAATCCGTCGCTGAACAATAGGACCGGACTGAGATTAACTGTCATCTATTGTCACCCAATAGTATCCTATTCTCTCCTGTGTGCACTGTGTTGTTTCATACAAGTGAAAGGAACACCATGCTATGATCAGGCCTGCGACCTTGTCTACTCTCTTGGCAGCAGTAATTAACATTTATGGCACTCCGCTGGAGAAGTGTGCCACTTGTTGACAGTTAAAATAAACAGTAGGGCCTATGGGGTCGATAGATCTACCATCGCATCGGCACAACTAGGCCTAGGCCTACTCCATTAGAGTCCTCAGAGTTCGGAGTTCGCTCTGTTTTGGAACAACATTTTGGTGGGTCTTGGATCTTGAATAATTGGGTCTTGGATCTTGGATCTCGGATCTTGGATCTTGAATTAGGGTGTCCCCTCTCATGCGACAAGCATGCGTCAGCTAAAATGCCGGAATTTTCTGCCGAAGGTTGCGTTTTTGTCAGCTGAGTATTATAAAAATCAAGATAATGTCAACGTCTTGCAATAGATAAACATGTTTAGAACAATTTAAGCATATTGGTAATCTGAAATTCGATCTGACGACTTCAAAAATGCATTTGAAAGTGTGATAAATTCACAGTAGAGGCCTCCTGCGCATGTCCAGATTGACTACTTCCGGTCTTCAATAATATTCTATTGGCTCTGCCGTGGAGCACGGCGATCTCGTTTACACAGCACTGTATTGATTTATGCCCATTCTGTTACGTGAAATATCCGTGCGTTCTGATTCGCCGACGTGACCTCACCCACTGCTCTTCCGTCTTTCAACCATCCCCGTTTGACGCAATGTGTTTTGAACAGGAATTAAAGTGCGTCTTGGGACGCTAAAAATAGAATTAATTACGCCGTTTATTGTATTGGAGCGTGGATTGGCTAATCAAGGAGACTCCCTGTTACTAGACAACAGAGGTATTTAGGTCAGAATCCCCGGATGAGGGACGTAGCCGCCTGAGAAGACACGTGAGTTGCAGGAAGCTTGAGTAAATTGCTGATTTTAAATGGAAACAAGCGGTATGGCGTAACAAAATTAACATTTACTCTCTGTCATCTAGTGCACTCGATAGTTTAGAAGGTGTTGGTGTACAGATATGTGCATTAGAGTCTGGGTCTGTTGAGATAAATCCCGTCCCAGCTTCTCAGTTGAGTATAAAATGCGCCGAAATACCGCCTTTCGGACCCCATTTTTATAATCAACCCAGCACGTGGCGCGAATTCGGAACTGCGGCTGGATAACTCTGCATGAATTAGAACTTCGTTTCCTCAACATGCTAGAAGGTGGCGCGGCAGCATGACTTGCGTGCGAGATCGCCGTGGGAGGTAGGCGTCGACTGAGCTGATTTAGCTACGTCACCGTACTATTTTTAGCTCACTCGTGAGCTATAGCCATCACGCGGTGTCCGTCGTCCGTCGTCGTCGTCGTCGGCGTCGTCGTCGTCGTCGTCGTCGTCGTCCGTTAGCAGGGCACGTTTTGTAACCGCTGGGGCTATTGATCTGAAACTGGGTACACATATTCCCCTAGGTCAAATGACCTACGACACCCAATTTCGGTCCGATCTGATTCCTGGCTTGGCCACCAGGGGGGATAAACCGAAAACCTTTAAAGTGCAGTTTCGCCTTAACCGTTGATCGGATCATCGCCAAATTTTTATGGTAGGTACATCTTATGAGGATACACGACATATCACCCGGGTTTTTGATTTGACCTAATTTTCAAGGTCACAGAGGTCAAAGTTCGAAATTTCATCGTCTGGTGGCACGTTTCGTGGCTATTTGTCCTGGATTGTTCAAATTGGGTGTGATGATGTATCTAGGTACCCTGTATGTCTGTGGCAGATTTCGGTCCGATCGGACTTCCAGTACGGCCACCAGGTGGCTACCTTGGAAATTGAGCATTGGACCATAGCTCATTAACTATTGGAGCTAGAATGTTCTGAACTTTAACAAGTATGTGCCTTTGTAGCCTTCATGTGTACAGCAAATTTCAGAGCGATCGGACTTCACAGACCGCTGCCAGGCAGCCATTTTGGAAAATGCAACTTTGACTTGTGTGACCGATAAATGTTGTTCAACTTGAAAACCCGTATGATATATCATGCATCTGCATTAGGTGTACCTACAATAAAAATTTGGTGATGATCCGCCGAATAATAAGTTATTTATTGCACTTTTTGTCCATTTCAATTCAAATGGAGCCATCTAGTGACTATTCAATGAACCGCAGACACACAGAGACCAAGGTGGGGTCAGTCAGTACAGTGACCATGGTAACAGGTAGGCCTTAGCAATGACAGTCAGTTCTAGCAGTGTTCACCATGTTCACTGGTTGTGTGACCGTTATTAGGCCTACCGGTAGGCCTGTGCTGATTGCTGTGTCAGGGGGATCTGATGATGTTGCCTTTTCCTTTGTTCGGACAGGTAGGACCATGCTTAGGGTTTTTCACACCTTCTTGGCCTAGGCCTAGGCCCTAACATTAGTAGGCCTAGGCTACGTCAGGCCTAAGTCAGGCGTAGTGCTGGTCGAAGATAGGGCATCGACCAGCACTACGCCTGGCTTAGGCCTGACGTAGGGTTACGCCCCTTTATGCTCGCTACCCCTGGTGGCCAAAACCAAGTCCTGCAACTTGGGAATGACTTGACCCAGATGTTCGCTCATATACAGTAAACAGGACTTAGTCCTTATGCTGAAGAAGATGATGATGATGATATGTGCCTCTCTATGTCAACGAGTGAGCACATGGTCCATGGACCATTTCATTAGGAGGGCTTTCTCCATGTTGTGGCCGTTCTCCGAAGGTGACGCCTCTATAGCAAATTCCCTTCCTAACAGTCGTGACATGTCCATTATTAAGGTCGATCTATACCCATTGCGTGGCGCCGAACTTCCCAACTTAAATTCGTGATAATTCATTGATAACAATGATTACAAAAACATTTCTGGTACGGTACGTTACATATGAGGTATCTAAGTAGTGAACTTGCACGCTAAATAACTGGATCCTATTTCCGGATTGCACAGAAAAATGACTTTGTTGGAAAGACCGAAAAAATTTCCTCGAGTTGAATTTCCTGAACTTTATTTCGGTTTGACAATTGATGATTTGATAGTTACGTTTGAGACCTCTGAACTTGTGGCATTGCTGTCGATTAGTTAGCCTTTCATATTATATATTTTAGTGTGTTGCCGTTGTGTGTCGCCACGAGCGCCTGTGCTTTGATCCCGTAGGACTCCAGCTTGTGTAATAATAATTGATGTGGTGTGGCATCGAAGGCACCAGCAATATCTATAAATACTCCACGGGTGATTTTCCTTCTTGAATCAGTATTTCTAAGGATCGTATGAACAATAGTCAGTACTGGGTGTCATGGCCAGGCAGGAAGCCGGATTGCGTCTCATACAACAAATCATGCTGCTGTAGGTGACCAAAGATACTAGATCATAAAGAAGCCTCTCAAATATTTTCGAAATTGAATTAAGAAGCGTGACAGACCTGTAACTATCTGCTGATGCCTTCGATCCCTTATTCTTATAAATTGGAACTACAATGCCAAGTTTCCAATTGGAAGGAAAACAACAATGATTCAGTAAAATATTAAAAAGTTTACAAAGAGGTTTGTCTGTCGAAGAGGCAACTAATTTCAGTAAACGGTTGGTAAACCCATCTTCACCGCCCTGTTTAGATGAGTCAAGGTTTAACAATAGTTTCCTCAACCCGTCATCCGCGAGAATAATTAGCCTGAACCTGAATATTCAATGATTTTCCATTCGAACAGGTTTTGCGGGCCGACCGATTAACGCATAGGCCTACTATACAGTATGTTGATGCACAGACAATGCACAGTGGAGTACAGCCGATACACATGCGATGTAGACTAGGCCAAGGTAGTACTTTAGGATGAAAAACTAGCTACATTTGCGGATAAATTCACGCACAAAGCGGAAGCAGGCAGCCTTTCTCAGTACCGTAATGTAAATGAGCTAGTAAAAAAAGTGAGTTGTACTCACGATACCGACAGGTTAGCATCCAACTTCGGGCGTGTCGGGCAACTCCCTTCCAAGAAGAATGGCGCCAGGTGTTAGGTGAGTCTTGTGACTGATGGTGGTCTGGTGATGTAGTAAATTCGAAGCAAGTGACAGGAACAACGTCGTCAACGGCAGAAGTCGAGCTTCTAACTCATGAATACGGCTCCATCTTCAATAACAGCAGACATGGTAGACTATTAACGAAAGACATGAAAGATGAATTAACACGAACGAAACGGCAATCTCGGCGTATCTTGACGACAACAGGATACAAATCGGTCTTGACCTAACGACGGCTGGTTGACTTCTGCGAATTACCCAATGCTTGTTTCGTTGGTGTCGTCATACTTAACGTGTGCACGGATTCCGGGCGGGCCGCGAACGCCATCATCAGAGACACATTCCTCCAAGACGCCCAGTAAAGTCCAAAAAAGTTCAAAAAGTCCATATGAGAAAAGTAAATAAAAATTGTTGTAATTCTCATTACGTATGACTGTCTTTACTTTGTGAGATCCTTTTAGGTACACTATATATAGGCCTATATGATATCATGGCCTTCGACCCCGTATCATCCCGAAGGCGGAGCCCGAGTGATGATACGGGGTCGAAGGCCATGATACCGGGACTGACCTACAGCTCAGCTCATATGATGACATCTAAGTACGGTACCCTACAGGGCTATGACGTCACAGTTGTATCACAGGAGTTCGTCTACAAGATTGAGACACCCTTTGAGACACCCTTTAGTATGTATGCATCCCCTCTGTAGTATAATACACAGACAATGACTGCCACAGAATTTGAGGCCCCTCCGCTTCGATGCGAAAAAGTCACAAAATCAGGCAAATCAAGCACCGAAACCACTACCTACGTGTTCTATACAAATTTATCTACAAAATACACCCAAGATAATCCACTTTCGATGATCTTATTGTACTTAAATGCGGGATTTAATACCACATTACGAGCACTGTGACATGATCGGTGACCACTGATTTCCATATTGCCGACGGGGATGCCGCCGTGTGACGTCATTGGAATCACCGCTTCGCTCTCATTGGTCAGATATTTAAAACTCGGCTAAAAATAGCCTGTACCGAGAAGTCCAACGGCCCGCGATGTTCAAAGTTGAAAACGCTAAGTATAAGGGAATTGAGGGGATCTGGATGGAAGGGGAAGATTAAAGGCAAAAAATAGGCAAAAAAACTTAAAAAAATACCCTATTTTTAGGCTTATTTTAAATTTTTATCTACCTAAGCTTTGAAAATAATAAAATCCCTTCCATCCAGATCAATCCTCAATTCCCTTATACTTATAAAATCCTCAAAATAAATAAATGGAGCACGAACAGTACCTTAAAGGGCACCGCACACGAGCGACAATTTTGACCGATTTGTCGGCCGACTTGGCTTCCGACCGCCAAAGCGACAAGATTTGGCGCTTCTGATTGGCTGATGTCTAGTCGCACCACCAGTCTCGTCGGCGGTCGCCCAGATTTAGTCGCTCGTGTGCGCCGCCCTTTAGGGCGGCGCACACGAGCGACTAAATCTGGGCGACTGCCGACGAGACTGCCGACGGCAACGTCGCCGGCGACCGTCGGGTCCGAGGTCGCTGGCCGACCAGTCGCCCGACCATTTCTGTGAACCGTCTGCAATCGCGATGCGACGTCCGGAAGCGACTGAAGACGACGACCAGTCTGGCAACACGTCGGGGCCGTTTGCGGCCAAAAATGTCAGCGTCTCTTTGTCGCCCGACAGGTCGCCAAGTTCGTCGGCCTTGGCGACCAAAAATTCGCCAGTTTTGATTTTTGGTCTCCCTCGTACGTTTGGTCGCTCACCGGCCTATTACATTTGGCAGGTTTTGGACCAATCAGAACGTCGATTACATTGTATCATGTGATCACCAGCAACATATAAAGAAGAAAAAAACAGAAAACCAAATTCTAGCGATGAAGCTGTATTTACACGAGCCGATTTTGTCGTACGATTGTGTCGGCCGACAGAGGCGTACGACAAAAACGCACCGTGTATACTAGACTTCCGAGACGATTTTGTTGTCGGTGCGACATCTTGTGCAGAAGTCGGCTGTTCTATTTTCACCCGACATTGGCTGCTTGTCGTATGGACTGGGCCAATCAGGGAGCGAGATTCGATCACGTGTATGAAGGCTACCTAATGACACACGAGGTCCTGAGGGACGCATGAATAAGTCCGAGGAATAAATCTTCCCGTGTAAACAGATTAGCCGATCCCGACAAATCTGTACGACAAATCTGATACGACTCTGTCGTACGGCAAAATCGGCTCCTGTAAATAGGGCTTTAGGTAGGAGACCACTGAGGCCGACCACATCGACCAGTGCACCAAATGACCGCAAACGATGCGACTACTATTCTTCCGACCGGATTTCAGATCACGCCGATCGATCGAGCGACCACTGAGGCTTGTCCCACGACTAGTCGGTTGGTCGGATGATCTACCGCAGACTAGGCGACAAAATCCACAAATTCCGGTCGTTATGGCAGTCGGCGGGGTAGTCTCCTTCAAAAAGTCGCTCGTGTGCGCCGCCCTTTAGAGATTTATATTTCAGTCCGGAAAGTCCTGTTGCTCATACAAATATTTCTCAAATATGGAAAAAAGTTAAAGAGGATAAAAAACTTATAAAATATAAACAAGTGAAAGAATTTTTAGATAATTTACCTACTTATCAACTCCATAAACCGGTTCATAAAAAATCCTTATTCAGAAAAACAATGGTTTCCTACATTGACCAACAGTGGCAAGCGGATTTAGTCGATATGCAAGCTTATGAAAAAAATAATAAAAATTAGAAATATATCTTAACTGTTATAGATTTATTCAGTAGATACGCTTGGGCTCTACCTCTAAAGAGTAAAAGAGGTGAAGAAGTCAAAGATTTATTCGTAGATATTTTTAAGGAATCAAAACCAGAAAAAATTCAATTCGATGACGGTAAAGAATTTTATAACAAACATTTAAAGGAGTTAGGCCTATTAGAGAAAAATGATACAGAATGGTTTTCCTCATTTTCGGATAAAAAGGCTGCGGTTGTCGAACGTTTTAATCGTACTTTAAAAACAAGAATGTGGAAATATTTTACAACAAAAGAGACAGACAGATGGTTGGAAATTTTACAAGATTTAGTGAAAGGTTATAATAATACATTTCACACATCAATCGGAATGAAACCAGTAGATGCAAGGAAAGAGGAAAATGAAGGCGCAGTATGGTTTAACCGTTATGGCGCTCACTTAACACACGATTTCGGTTCGCCAAAGTTTAAAATTGGAGATGGTGTGAGAATTTCTAAGTATAAAACTATTTTTGCTAAAGGTTATCTTCCTAATTTTACTGAAGAGGTCTTTAAAATTAAACAGATTATTTTCACTAAACCAATTGTTTACGAACTTGAAGATTACCAGAATGAACTAATTGACGGATATTTCTATGAAGATATTGGATTGCCCAGGTTGACAAACCTAGGGGTAGGATTTGTTTCCAAGGCTGTAGCTGTTCAAGGAGATGAGATATGAAGGTGTGACAGACCAGACACACAGATACACAGACACACACACAGACACACACACACACACACACACAGACACCATGACCAAAAACAATATGGTTCCCGATCTGATTGATCGGGAACCATAAAAATTATAAATATATCTTAACTGTTATAGATTTATTCAGTAGATACGCTTGGGCTCTACCTCTAAAGAGTAAAAGAGGTGAAGAAGTCAAAGATTTATTCGTAGATATTTTTAAGGAATCAAAACCAGAAAAAATTCAATTCGATGACGGTAAATAATTTTATAACAAACATTTAAAGGAGTTATTAGAGAAAAATGATACAGAATGGTTTTCCTCATTTTCGGATAAAAAGGCTGCGGTTGTCGAACGTTTTAATCGTACTTTAAAAACAAGAATGTGGAAATATTTTACAACAAAAGAGACAGACAAATGGTTGGAAATTTTACAAGATTTAGTGAAAGGTTATAATAATACATTTCACACATCAATCGGAATGAAACCAGTAGATGCAAGGAAAGAGGAAAATGAAGGCGCAGTATGGTTTAACCGTTATGGCGCTCACTTAACACACGATTTCTGTTCGCCAAAGTTTAAAATTAGAGATGGTGTGAGAATTTCTAAGTATAAAACTATTTTTGCTAAATGTTATCTTCCTAATTTTACTGAAGAGGTGTTTAAAATTAAACAGATTATTTTCACTAAACCAATTGTTTACGAACTTGAAGATTACCAGAATGAACTAATTGACGGATATTTCTATGAAGAAGAATTGAGTTATGTTCCCAATCCAGAACAATTAGAATACAAAATCGAAAAAATCATCAGATATAAAACAATTAAAGGAAAGAAATATGGATTAGTAAAATGGAAAGGATATAGCGATAAATTTAACGAATGGATACCAGTTCCGGACATAAAAAAACTTAAACAAAAATTTTACTAAATAAATGGAGGAGAAGAAAACGGACAATCAGTTTTTAATGGGAAGATTTTTTGAAAGTATGGACCAAGATGAAATTATGGAGCCACACCGACCAATTGTAATTTCGGGTGGTATTAACCTCGCTGATCTTCCGCATCCTACACTACCAATTATTCGACCGATACCTATTTGGCCTATACCTACACAACCTATACCTGCGCCACAACCCACAAACTCGGTTCAATCAGGGAAAATTCGTTGTGAAGTGTGTAGTACTGATACCCAAAATACTGATGTTACACCTTCAAATCTTGCAAGACATAATAAAACTAAAAAAACATTTACAAAACTGGACTAAATTTTATGAAGCTAAAAAAACTCAACTTCATAAAATCACCACTCAAAATAAATCTGATCTGGTTGACATTAGAAGAAATCCTACTACACTACCAACTACACACCGAACTATTGACGCGGCGCCAGAACTAGATCAACAAGGAAGAGTAATTCATTATGAAGAAAATACACGTTACTGTGAATTCTGTAAAAAATTAATAAAAAATCGCACATGGAAAAATCATCTTCAATCAAAAATGCATAAAAATAATGTAGAAAGTACTATTAATCTCTACACTCCAAAAATTCGAAGAGATATTTTAAGAGGTCAAGAAAGGCAAGAAACTAGAAAATTGTTCGAGGAATTACCAGGAATTAATCCAAAACAAGAAGAAACTAAAGAATTATTTGAAGAATTACCAAGATATTTGACGGAAAAGGTGAAACGTGAAGCTAAACCAGAATTACAACGTGTAACTAAAGGTTTAACTCGATTGGAAATAGATTCCGTTCACGGACTAAGAATCCTTAAACAGGCCGTGTTCGGAAAGCTTCCCCGAGCAAATTTCTTCCCCGAGCTTCGGGGAATGTGAGCATGCCCAGTAAAGGCGAAATTCCGAACGATATTTGCTCTTCCTCGGGGAAAGGTACTACTGTGGGTTGCAGGCGTGAAATGTTCCACGTTTAGCCAATCAGCATGTCGGATTGGAAAGAAAACGAAATGCATGCCGGGAGTTTCCCCAAGTGAGCGACTCGGCGAGTCGCTCACTTCGGCCAGGCTCGAGGAAGCCTTGGCAGCCTTCCAAATACCTTACCGAACGCTCTCCCGCTTCCCCGAGCCTCCCCGAGGAAGCTTTCCGAACACGCTATTCATTTGGCAGGCCGGCAGGACTCGATAGAAATTATGTTTCAATGCAGTTAAGATTTGATAAAAAGGCAAAAGATGTAAAAGAATACCAACATAAGTTTAGTGATCTGCTAGCTAGTGTTAAAAATAAACGTTTTAAAATAAGCTTATCATGCGAAGTTCAATTCTTAAAAGAAAATAATCTAGTTAAGCACAGTATCCAATCACCTTTTGAAGTAATTCTTTCACAACAACAAGGTAGGGAAATCTTAGATAAATCTCTAGATTACATAAAATTGCAGATTGATGAAAGATATTTTAACGGAAGTGGTTTATCACTAGACCAAATAAAATACATGGATATTTGGGTTGCCGGGATGAAAGAGACAAAAGGTGGGCACTTTATCCAACTTCCTTTCAAAACAAACGCTGTTATAAATGTGAAAACTTCTGATGAAAAATGTTTCCTATGGGCTTTATTAGCAGCTAAATTTCCACCTAAAAATAACCTTAGTGATATATATTCTTATAAAAAATATCAAAATGAAATAAAAATTGATAATTTTCCGGTTATGATAAAAGATATTCCAAAAATTGAATAGGAAAATAATCTAAAAATAAATGTTTTTGGGTTAGAACACGCCTAAGTCCAGTCGTCAATTTCAGGCAGGTGGACACAAAGGGGTCCTGTCGACCAGGCCAAGCAGAACAATTTTTACGTCTATTTGGTGAAACGAAGGCTTAAATAAACAACCCCTTTTGGAGACGACGTATTATATCATTTTGTGTGTCGTTCTTTGTGCTTTATTTTTGGATATTCTCCCTTCACAATACTAATGATGAAATATTGGCCTCTGATGATCTGATGATTAATTATTTTTCATAGGCCTAGGTCTAATTTTTCAAAATTTGGTCTCAAAGAATGCAATATTTTGTTCACAATTTTCTGACAGCCACGCGAGATTGATATGATAAAGGTCGACAAGAAAAAATAAAATGAAGTGAAACTAACGAAATGAAAAAAAATAACTGTCATGACAGGATTCGAACCCCTGCCCTTCCGTTTGATAACCGCGCGTGCTAACCACTTGCCCGCTGAGGCTTGTGCTCTCCAACAGAGATACTGCAGACTAAAACAGCGACAGTAGGCCTATCGAGCGCCATCTAGCGTCTTCGTTTGGCAAACATCTCTGCGGTTTGCTCTCTGCGTGCCGGCATCTCTGCGAGAAAATATAAAAATCGGGTAAAACTTTCGTGTTTATCATCTTGCCCAACCAAGGCTTCCTGTCACTCCTACTATCGCTCCATCCACCCCTGCCGACCACCGTAGCATTTAATATATATCGCTCACATTGCCGCCCATGAGCATGGCGGCTGAAGCAGCCAAACGTTACTGTTCTGAAATAAATTTGAATTTACCGCCTTGCCGAGTTTGTTAGTTATTGCCCTTCTCCTAGGTGGCGCGCGTCATATACCTTCGATTTGAAAGATGGTCTTCGCAGACCGCTTTCTCTCTTGAAAGACAATATTCTCATTGATCTGATGATCGAGCTAGGGGTAAAAACCCTTCAGGTAACTGATAATGATGCATAGTACCCCATTACGCCCTTTATTTGTCATGTCGTTGTTCTTTGTGGTGGAATAAGTTGTTTGAAGTGAGCCGTTCTAATTCCCGCCAACTTCTGTCGAAGCCTGTGCAACGGAGTATACATGTTTACACGTTAGGCCTGCGTGTCAAATTTACCGTAGTTAGGCTGTAATTCTAATTTTGTTGAGGCATAGGCCTATGTGAGGTTCAAGTAGTTCATAAAGACGCTTTAGAGTGTTCAGTTGCTGTAAGTTGTTACGGTTGTGATGGGTTTAGGCCTATTGCTAACTTTGGTGTGGTAGGAGAAAATGTCCTGTAGGAGAAAATATCCTGTACTTGGATTCTGTTACATGTTTTGTGTTGTTTCTTTCAGAACGTTGTACTGTGTGTTAATAAACATACAAGTTGGAAGAACCCCAGTTGTCGATCGTCATTGGTGTCGTTTGCTGTCCCTCCGTGCAAATCAGTTACTGAAAGCGCGGTTTATGACGAAGATAGGAACATTGTGAGGTTTGGATCGATGAAAATCTCACAATGAAGAATAATCTAATACGTTACCGGTAATGCATGTTTTATTCACAAAACATTGGATTACACGCATTTATCATTGACAGTGGTGGTGGTGGGGGGGTGTGCGGTCCATGGAACGACCTGTCTGCGAGCAGGATGACAAACGGTGGTCATCAAGGGTGAAGGGAGCGTAGTTCGAAGGGCGGAGTGACCGGAGGCCTTGATTAGTCAAGATGGTGTTTAGCGACAAACTTACATCTGTTTTGCAAGAAATATATTCGTTTTGGGAAAACACACACGTTTTGCCGAAAATAATCACGTTTTGTATGTCTGTTTTTACACAGAAATATCTGTTTTGGCACAAAAACATATGTTTTACACTTACAAATACGTTTTGTGCACGTCTAATTTATGCGCACATAACCGCCCATTGTAGACAACGTTTGTTTCGATTAAGGGCGAGCCAACGTTTTGAATTTTTGAAACGTGGCCAGGCGTTGTAAATAAAAGATGTCAAAATACCATAAAAGTACAAGTTGTATGACGGAAATGAAGGCAGCTCTGGGGTCTATAAGTCAAAAGGAATTGAATGAGACGCATCTTGGAGCGCACTAATTAGCTAATAAGTTGAAACAAAAGACTAGTAATCGGTACACTTTCCCAAGAAATGTTACATTTGGAAGATCAAACGACATGTGGATCATAAAGTTCGAGGTTTTTTCTACTTAGTCCACCCATTTTGATAGCAATATTTTCAACAGGTATTGAGTACTCGGCATGTGAATTTCATGACTGCTGCCAGATTTTCCAAAACAGGGCGGCCATATTGGATTTGGATTTTACTTCCTGGTTGTCCTTTTTGTACTGAGCGTGTATGGTGTACATGAAGAGCATGTCAGGACACCCTCGCCACCCCAGGCTCTATGGGTTTGTGACATTGTTGCCACACCTTCAATGTGTCATTTACATGCTTCCTCTCCAAGAAAATTGTACCTGTTTTTCGTGTTTGGTGAATTTCTTTGTTTACGATTATGTAATGTAATTAAGCTGTAATCCTTGGGACTTTCCTCATTTTCTGTGTCTATAAAGCACAGTGATCACATTGGACTATAAAAACAGTCAACTGGGGGTGTCTTTATTGCTTTTCTCAGAGGGGCCTGGATTGAAGCACTATGAAAATTCACAATGATGGCTCGCCCTTAAGCTGTTTGTCACGTTTTCATGCATTCTGTTTCAGGCCAGGCTTGGTTAGGAGGAGTATGTAGATATAACAGGGAATCAATCATTCAGAATGACCTCTTCTTCCTCACTCTGATAACCACAATTTCTCATGAACTTGAACACAAGTAAGTCACTATTGAGTTGGTGGCGATGGCGGTCATCAGCCATTCTGCATAATGCATCGTGTAGAAATCGGCTAACCTCTCAAGGGAGGAGAAGCCGATTCTTGACCTGAACTTAGTGAAGATGTCATAAGCTGGAGGGTCGTACTTCCTGTAAGAGTAAGATGATCATGGATTAAAAGTATGGTGCAAACTGCTGACACCGAAGGTCATGTTCGTACCAAACAGTGTCTGTGCTGTACTACATAGTCAACTTCAGCTACTTGTCTCATCGAAAATAGTCCCACGGTCGGTCACGTGGGTTTGTTGATAACAACATGGCTGCCTTGGACTTGTGTCCGAGGTGAAATGCGCCGCCCAGTGGATAGATAAGCAGTTCGCCTCAGGTCGTTCCGAATTACCTTTAGTCTGGTTCCCTGACCTGCTGTATGGTGGCGCTGACTGATGGTGCGATACAGGGAGGTATCCACTGGGAAGTGGAATGAACTGTTGGCCTAATAAGGAAGAAGGCCTTAACCATTTCAGCCAACTCCGGCTGTCTGATACCGTGATTTTTTCGCTGTGGGACGGGACAATGCCCATCTTTCGGTCGCACACCTATTTCTGCAGATGTCAGTCAGTTTCGGATAATTTGGGGCAATTTACTCCCGATTTCTGCCCGACTCCTGGAAAATGACCTGGACATGGTGGAAATTGTTTTTCATATTGTGCCGGTAAACCAACCCCAACACCTCCGCGTAAGCCGCGAGTTACTCCGCACCTGGTCTTCGGCCATCGTCTCATCGCCACACCGCGAGACACGGCATGACAAAAACAGGAGATTCCAGCTTTGAAAAAGACCACCACTCCACGGTGCTGGTCAAGAGAAATAGAAACGACCAAAAGGCACTTTCAAAGTACCTCCAGAACATGATACACTACCAGCCTATTTAATTGGTGGCGCCACTGTATTCACCCTGGGTCTAAATGGAGTAACATCGAGAGAGGACATGTCTAGCGTCCAATGGAAATACAGTCAGACCTCGTTAGTCCGAACCTGTTTGTTCCTGGGTTCCAAGTTCGGATTAGCGAAGTTTCCGGATTACCGAATTCGACATTGACCGGAGTGAAATTGGGTCACCATGACGACGGATGATCGACTCGACGATCACCAAGCTGATGGAAGGCCTAACCAAACTTCACTGGTGTACCGGTAGCCAGATTAGAAATAAAGTTAACAAACAAAAGAAATACACATGTGTAATAAAAATATTTTAGCCTATTTACAACCGATTAGTATCATAAATAATGCACAGTTATGATAAAAATACACAACGGACACGAGACGAAATCTTTTGGGACAGTGCCAACGGCAAAGTAGTCAGGCAGTTCACATCACAGCATCATGTGTGAATTTTCAGACAGATGGCGCTCAATCGGCCTCATGATGTACCAGTGCCGTCGATCTAGGCCTACTTCTTGAAGAAATCCTCCAGCGTATGCTGAACCAGGCACTGTCTCCGGAATGAATTAAGCGTTTGTTGTACAGCCAAAGTTGCATCAAGATGTTCGGATACGTTGGGAAGGTTCGGATGCTGTTCTAGAAATGAAGTCTTTAATTGTTGCTGTGGTACCTCATGATTAACGTCATAGACGATGAGCGTCGTCAACAAAACAAAGATATCGCAAATTGCAATGCAATCAGCTGATCAGCATCGGCCATGTCGGCAGGCCACGTGTCAACAGGTCAACAATGTCTGGTTGAGTTTGTT
>NMRB01001872.1:4252-74493 GCA_002633025.1 Notospermus geniculatus | reverse complement strand
CCCCCCCCCCCCGGACCAAAAGCTAAATACGGCCCTGATGGTGTATTTTTTTCTAACAGCCGAATGTCCACTCTCCATACATCCATAACCACTGGAACCAAGCTTACAGAATCTGTGGTTAGTTTTTATTTAGAAGGTTAAACGAGAAGCTTTCACCAGCGGGTGACTGAGGAGATGGCAAATATGTTATAATTTGCAAAAATATTTAATACAAAAATGTCAACTTTATGAAAACAAATGCATAAGAAAATTACTAACGACCGTTTGAAATATGAGACAAAAATTTGATGTTGTGAATGTTTCTGTTTCAGAATTGTCAAGACAATAGTTGTATAACATTGGTCTGTACCAAAGAACTGATACATTTCTGTTCATTGGTATGCCCCAACCATCCTGGGCCATTAAAGCTTCTCGGCCTGTTGGCTGAGGTTAAAGTTGTTATGCTTCCCAACTGGACTGGGCTGGGCCATGCCGGACAGGGGGCTAGGCTGGGCTGGTCTGGTCTAGCCTGGACCCAGTAGGGGCCCGAGCCCGGGTAGGGGCATGGGCTGGGCTGGGCCGATAGGGCCTGGCCCCCGCGTAGTGGCCTGGCCCCCACCCGGGGCGAGGTTCCCACCCAGGGCCAGGCCCCTACCCAGGATGGGATGGGGGGGGGATATGTGGGAAAACTGGGTGCCCTTTTGTATATGCATACCGTATGTTTTCCAAAATAAAATGTAGTTGATTCAAAATTGTATAGGACTATCTCTTATCACTCTTCATAATTAGCAAACTTATCCAACCATGCACATTTGTTGAGTAAAATTCGACATCACCATCCTCCAATACTGCGGTAACCCTTACATCATCTGTAATGACGTCAACTTTAATTTACTCACTCCGGCACGTGCTGCACTCTATATATATGATGACATAACTAATTTGATTTTTCCTTTGATGTGCTGCCATCTGGTGTCAAGGTCACTCATGCGCCCTGCCATGTGCGCTTTTCTCCATTTTTTCTGCGGTGCCTATTTTGGCCGAAATTTACGAAATTAATGCGAATCTTTGTGCCTGTCAGTGGGCAAAAGAGGTTAGTATGACAAATGATGTATATGGACCCACCACACCCAACTTGAGTCTGTCCTGACATTTGTTTGGGCACTTTTTAGGGCATTTTGAGCTCCGTTTCGTTTGCGGCCCCACCCATATTGTTGCATGTATTTGCGTGCATTCCAATGCATTAGTACTGCGTGTGGTAGTAGTTTTGGTCCTCTTGCGGTGACTTTGTGTTAGCAATACCCTATACCTCTGCGTGGTTGATCTTGTGCCTTATTGCCCTCAGGATGTATGGCAATCCCCTGCGTTAGGCCCTTGGTCAATTTTATTGGGCTGCTAGGTCACATAGAGGTAATTATTTAGCGGATTGTTCAGCAATTAGAATGGAACATTGCGTTAAGATGGTACATGGTAGGCCCACTTTCTAGGCCCAGCTTGGCAGCTCTCGTAGTTTTTGGTAAGTAATAGGCCTAGGCTATCCTGTGTTGGATTAGGCAGTTTCTTATTATGTTTTCGGTTTTTGTACTTTTAGATTTCACGGAGAGAAAAGATCAGGGTAGTCAAGAAATCAGGACATCAGTTCTGAGGAGCTGTATGAAGTTTGCGTGCAGATCGAAACTGTTGCGATACGAATATGATGTTTGTCGTTATAAACTTTCTGCTAATAAAGCTTCAATAATTGTTACAACCCTGACTCCAGTCGTTCTCAGACCCACTGACGTACGGCCCACCTAACATCCGTTATATCATCCTATACCGAAATAATTGTAAAAATAAAATATGACAACCACAGAACCACGTGGAGTGGTGGATGGCAACAGAACCACGTGGAGTGGTGGATGGCAACAAAGAGGACAAACCGGTATGATATAAGCTTACTCAGGTGAGCTGAAGTAATTGTATTCTCTATGTCACGTAATCCTCAGATTTCTGTGGCGGGCGTTGTTAAAACTAGCAATCATTTTTTTATTGAAGTAATTTTCTGAATCCGATAATTCAGTGCAGTAACGTTATCCGTTTAGTTTTTCATTGTGGTATACAATTTTACTCTAGGCATTTTTGACATTTATGCTTGACGTAATTCATAAGCCTGTATATGTTTACTGGAGGTGATCATTTCAACCCACGGGCAGAATAGACGTATCAGCCGACAGGAAAACTAGGGCCGTACGAAGCGCGATTCGGCCAACACGCGTGTAAATTCGTAGTTATTCAGGTTAAGGGCCTAGAAAACCATTGTGTTGCTACCTTGTACATGCACTGCTTGATCGGCAGCGTTTACCCACAGGATAACCACACGCGGTCAACATTCCTGCGTTTACGCGCAGGAGGATCGAAGAAAAGAGTTGAATGACGCTAAACAAGGCCTGTAGGTTGTTCAAATTTTTCTTTGTCCTCCTGCAACTCGACAAAGGAAAGTTAACCACGGGTGATTATCCTGCGGGTAAACGCTGCCGATCAAGCAGCGTAAAGGGTAGCAAAACAATGGTTTTCTAGGCCCTTAAAGCTGACGTGAACGAACAAAAAGCCCTCATGCGGCGAGCAAGAGAATTGCAAACGCCCTGCAAATGCCTCGAACGAAGGCTCAGAACATGATAGGCCCCACGAGGTCAGGAGGGCGCCACCTCATTTGTCATCGAGCTTTCGAGGTGTCAACATCCTGTGGTGAGCTCCTGCTGAACACTTTTTTCAAAGAAAAAAGTTTGACCCAGCTGGGAATCGAACTCGCGCCTTGTTATCTCTGTCCCGCTGTCTTCCCCATTCAGCCACCGAACTTGTTGAAAGATTTCACATGTTTTCTCTTATTCGAAGCATTATAACGTAAGTCGAAGGCCTACGTCTATGACAAACATAAATCATGACCCTGTCAGTTGGCTCGTTGACCGAGTGGATAGAGCGGTGGATTACAAATCAGGCGGTCAACGGTTCGAATCCCGTCTAAATGACTAATCTGCATGGCTGTCGGTGAGTTGGCATCACAGCAGACAAAAACCATGGATTCGGAAACATAGGAGAAGTGATACGTACGGAGACAGGTTCCTTCTTTGCTTAATCATTCCGTAATACACAGTTACTGTCATTCTCTCTGCAGCCTGGTTGCAGATCACGACGGATACAACAAAAGCAAGGACTGTCCTGGCAGTGATAACTTTATCATGAATGGCGCACGTCCAGAAAGCACCAAATATAGGAATAAATACCTCTTCTCTCCCTGCAGTATTAAGTCATTCAGAAAGTTTATTGACAGACTTAATAGGTACGCCGTGATATACCTCAACAGTTTAATTTTGGCTCGATCCGCGTTGTTGTCTAAAAATTCCAAAGAATCTAGAGAGATGTGACATTGGCTGATATTCATAAAAGGTAGCAAATGCTTTTACTTTAACTTTTGCAGTACTTCGCTGTGCAAATCTTAAGTAAAAACATTTGCTAACTTTTATGAATACCCAATGAAATATAGGTAACGGCAAAAAAAGTCGCCGTCTGTCTCCCACCAGAAAAGAACCTGGGGCCATATTAATGAAGCCTTCATAGCCTTGCGTGAACGCAAATCTAATAGGAGCAGTCAGCCGCGCATATTGCCAACAGATGGCAGCAAAGTTCTAGCGGACCAATACACAGGAAAATCCACGGTGAGTGGTGCTCGATCAAGAATGAATGGGTCCGCTACATGCATTGAATTGGGCCGTAGTGACACCTAGTGGTCAACTCAGTGACAGCTCCTATTGTAAAGGCAGCCGGTGGACAATAGGGCATGTGCAGCCAAACAATAGACTTGCGTGCACGCAACGTTGCGAAGGCTTCGTGAATATGGCTCCTGAACGCGGTTCCCTTATCTGACAAATGACGATGGCTTATTTTTTTCTCAAGATTGGTGAGAATTGTTTGAAGAACGTCCCGAACCCAGGATCCAATATTCCGAAGGTGCCGTACGTGGGTCAGGCGTATCATATTGATCAGCAGTGTGCGCAGTACTTCGGAGTTGGGTATAAATTTTACAGAGTACGTAACCTTGTACGGCATCCCAGTTTACGGAACCGTAATGGTCTGCTTGTCGCCCCAACATCCGCGGTCAGTATAGTTGGTGGGTGACTGGCGCGCACAATATGAAAAATATCCGATACTGATTGGTACGACTGGTGATAGCCTATATTAGGCTATTTTTTCATTACCATATAAATGATTTAAAAACTCATTTAATTACTAAGTTAATTTCATTCTCTAAATAGATTATTTTGTTAGCAATATGGTGTATTTTTTTACGCATCCACGATGTCGACTACTTCCAGGGTACGCTCGCGGAGAACTTGATTTGCATGGATGTCTCATGCATTAACGATTTTGATCATTATCGGGATGATGGATTTGGCGCACTTCCTGGAACAACCTGTGGAAATAAGAAGGTAACATCTGGTGTAGACATTTTTTTTGCTTTTCCATAAATTGCTGGCAAAAGCACGAAAAGTTGCCTCGTGTTCTACAAGTCCCCCGAGTTACGATACTTTCTTTGTTTTCCAGTGGTGTATAAATGGGAACTGTGTTTCTGATTATCGTGCGCCATCCGCACCAGGTAAGACCGCTGTTACCAGGTTCTCTGGTAGACTAAATGTAGGCCTATTTCGATCCCTTGAACCATATTTCTGATCTAGGCCTTTCGGTGCAAACTTAGATAAACATTGAAATTGACCATCTTGACGTCATCAGTGAGAAGGACTAGCTGAGAGCTGGTAGCTCGACTTGAAAGTGCCAGCCTGAAGAAGACCCCGGTTGGGGTCGAAAATTTGCTAAGATTCTGGAAATTGACTTCCTGTTGATCATCATTTTGTGTGTCAATTTTTGTGCTTTCTCTTTCTTTTGATTTCTTTAAGAGAGGGGTATATATGGTGATTCGCTGATGAAGGGCATGAGTTGTGAAGAGTCAGCTGCCAGTGATCCAGACTTCTGTAAAATAGAAATCAACAGAGCCTTTTGCTGCAAAAGTTGCCAAGACTATTATGACTGAGGTAAGGTCCAAAATCCTAAGGCTTGTAGTACCTGTAGTCAGTATAATATAGGAGAGGGGAGAGATTTTGATACTGTTTGCATGGGTTCCTACCGAGGAAAGAGGATGGGTCTGGTTTTCCAGCGAGCAGGCCTACATGTATGCCATTTCGATGGAATTCCAGTTGTAGATGTCGTCAATAGAGGGCACCATCAGCTTCTTGAACGTTCGGGAATAGTCTCGCGCAACCATCCGTTTTTCCCAGCGTTCCACAGATTCGGAACGGAACAGCGGCTGTGTGACCGAGACTAGTTCGGGAAATGCGCCTTGCACACAGTCGTGTGTTTTTAGCTGGCCTAATCCACAAACATCCACCTTTTCTTTGATTGTCTCTATAGCTGTGATTGGAGGTTGGGGCGAGCGCAAAAAAATATCATGTTTCAGAAAAGTGTAGCGGTAGTAAATGAATTGGTGCTATTCGCGCAGAGATTTGACAAAAACTGACTTCGTGTTCGGTCAGTTTTCGCAAAGCCCCCGAAACGCTGACAAGAACGTCTTGTTCGGTGCTCTCTCATCTTCGTGGCATCGAACAATGGGTTTGGCGTTCGCGTTGGCATTTCGGGGGCTTTGCGAAAACTCCCTTATCATCTGTGCATTCGTGTACGTGTATTTTGGCTGTTCAACAGTGGCTTTTAATTGTCACCAACATGTAATAACTTTGCTCCTGTTTAGATGAATTCAGTTAACATGTCTTCATGGTGAAAATATGTCATGTTGTTATGCGTAGTCTGTTGTTTGTTGCCGTTGTATTTTTGTAGGCCTAATGTTGTTGCTAGGCTACATGTTTTTACCGGGCTATTCACCCACTATTGCTTGTGTCTCATTTCCTTTTCAGTTTCTCAGAATTGTATATTAACGTATTTTGTATTGAATGTTAACATACATTGGTGTATCAATTGAGCGTTGGTGGTGTATTGTTTGATTTGTATGCAGTACGGTACGGTACGGTAACGTATAGAAACGCCAGAGTGTTAACTTTTGGTCACTTGCTATATTTCAGGTATGCACATCAAAAGATAAAAGAATACTAGTTCGAAAGCCAAACCAGTCCACAGTGACCGGTCATTGCATACAGACAACCACCCAACCTGAGAAAACATTTGGTCCGAAGCAAGATCACACAGACACTCCCCAACGGAACTTACCCATATAATAAACCAAACTGCAAACTGTGCCCACATATACAGAAAATAGAGTGACATCACACTACCCAATAGGAGCAGTCCAGCCGCGCGTATTGCCAAAAGATGGCAGCAAAGTTCTAGCGGACCAACAGACAGGAAAATCCACGTGATTGGTGCTCGATCAAGAATGAATGGGTCTGCTATATGCATTGAATTGGGCCGTAGCGACACCTATTGGTCAACTCACTGACAGCTCCTATTCAACTGACATTTTCAAACCCATCGGACACTTTAATTGTTCCACGCCCAATTTAGTATACATGATCAGATGCAGGAACTGCAGCAATGTTAAATACATCTTCATCATTATCTTATTGCTGATCAACAAGGCACCCATCAAACATGTTATACAGAAAGCCAAAATTAGAAATAAATGCTTCAGCTTAAAGATAATATATCACGACTTCATTGTTTACATTCAATGTTTGTAAACATGGATGTTTACATTATGTTATTTTAGACTTTTTGGACATGCCAACCCACCAAAATGAATGTTTTTGGCATCAAAAGAAATTCTAGAGAGGCAAGCCACCAACAAATTACTCATAAGACAAAGAAAACCTGGACATAAACAAACACAATGTAAATAAACAATGAATTTCGTGGCCCGCGAAAATATCCGTGATACATTATCTTTAAGAACTGTTCATGTTGTCTATTCGTTTATTCTTGTTTTCCTGCTCTTATAATCGATTTCATTCTGTAATATGAGTTTTAGTGTAGGCCATATTGCTTACTTATGGTAGATGTATGATATTTGGACGTTTCTGTGCACTTAACCCAAAAAACTGGCCTACCCAGACAACAAAGATATATTGAGGCAGATGACAAAATCAGACCACAGCAATTAACTTCATTAACCTCACAAGATACTTTAGTGAAAAAACAGAAATAACTGCTTCCCTTGTGTTCTATAAACCCCGTGACAGAATAACACTGTGCAGTCAACTATAAAAGAGACGTAGATTTAGCAGTGAAATAGCTAGGCAGAGGCAACAATTATGTGATTACCATTGTCCCATCTCGAGGTGCATGAATATGGACTGGTGTAATCATTCAAATTTTGGTCCTTGCCGATGACACGAGGCACTCTACAAGAATCAATAATGATTTGTTTGAAGGAAATGTTTGATGGGCAAACCGTCCTAATAATGGACAAAATATTAACATTCCCCATCACAATTTTGACATACCGGTAATTGAGAAAAAAGGAAAAACCTGAATAGGCTGATTTGTGGTAATAATACTAAAATCGGTAAGCTTTGTCTAAAAAGATATTTATCCCCAACGCCCAATCGTTGCCGTCATTTCTGGTTTTGGAGGGTTGGACATCAAACTGGGATAGGATTTGACGACAAGGCGAATTTCACTCATCCGAATTCAGCGACAACAGCGTACGCGCCGTGATGAAGTGCATCGGTTTTTTTGTCCTCGCTACTTTCGTAGTCGTCAGCTCAAAGAACGTCGAGACCGGTAGGTGTGTCAAGGATCGTAAATTACTTTTTCAAAACATTGTCATATTTCCCACTGAAAAGCAGGTCGAGACTCCTCAATGGACCGTAAACTGCATAGTGTGACGGTACCATCAGTCCGGTTAACCCTACCAGAGGATGTTTCTTTTGTCAAACATCATAATAGTTGTCCTCGAACCAATGTGGTAACCCGGGGTGGTAACGAAACGTTTGGTTTCAGGTGTCGTCACAGTCAGAGATCTCAACCCAAATGATGTTGCTGAGCCTGTATTTCTCAGGCTGCAGATCGAGGGCTCTGGGAAAGAACGCCGCCTGTCGCTGCGGAGAAGGGACAACATCAACACGAACTTTCCAGTTTTCACGGTTGGTACGAATGGGAGGACGAAGGAGGAAGATGTGAGATCAGAGGTGAGGAGAATTTAAGCAAGGACACCGTGGCCTCCCAGCATGATTGACATTGCCTCCAAAGGAGGAGTGGCCATACATGAAACACGATTCTCAGTTTGTTTTGATGACAAATCTACGCCACTCGGACAGTGTAAAGTCTCTCTCATTCTAGGGTTTGACTGCCTACCATGACCTGGATAAAAAAGCCGCCGTTCTTGTCAAGAGTGAACGAATAGCTAATGGCGTCTACAAAAGGAGCATGGTAAGAATTTTCTCATGTTTAGTTTCACCTATCTAAAATGTCACTCAAAGAACTCATCTTTTAAGGCCCATTTAGACGATCATACTTTTGTTCAAATTTTCATCATACATTTGTATGACGATGTTCGCACTTGTTCAAGGAACTTGTTTACACCATAGGACTTTTGTCCAAGGTTGTTCATGAATGTTTCGGAAAATTTGGAGGGAAATCACTTTTCCATCATGAACTCCCACAGAAGGTTGCTCTCTATTGGAGCTGAAATCTACATTATCCTATTAATTGTTCAGCGTTGGGTGAGAAGGAGATTGCGAGCACCACATGTGTGGGTTAAGCAATGGATCCAGAGGAGAGGGATTTGGGGGGCAAATCATTCATTTCTGAAGGAACAGAGGGCTGAAGACCAGTCGTCCTACAAAAACATTGTAAGAATGGATGTCGCAGCCTTTGAGAAACTCCTAATAAAGCTTGTGACCCGAAATATCATGTGACCCAAAACTGTAATCTGATTGGCTACAGCTTGAACAACCTTGAACATTTGTCCAAATTAATGTGCATGTTCGAACATCATCCAACATGTTCGCGCTTGTTCGCGGATGTTCAAATTCCCATTTTCACGTCATACATTTGTCCATGAACATCATCATACAAATGTATGATGAAAATTTGAACAAAAGTATGATCGTCTAAATGGGCCTTAAAGGCTCGTCTACACGATCATACATTTGTTCAAAACATCATCATACATTTGTATGATGATGTTCAAGCTTGTTTGTCGATTTCTGTCTTCTGACAATGCAGCTAAAATTTTGAACATCATCAAACATTGTTCAAAACAGCATCATAGACTTGTATGATGATGTTCAAGTTTGTTGTGGATTTCGATCTACAGTCCAACATTCATGGACATTGTATGATGAAGTATGATGGAGAAAGGATAATGTTGGATGATGTTCAAGTTTGTTGGGAAAACCGTCCACACGATCATACATTTGTGCCTGAACATCATCACACATTTTTTTTGGGATGTTTTGCATTGGCAAGATGAAACATGCAGCTAAAAATTTGAACATCATCATACATGTTCAGGTTTGTTGGGAAAACAGTCCACACGATCATACATTTGTCCATGAACATCATCACACAAATTTGAACATCATCATACATGTTGGTTGCTGTTCAAGTTTGTTGGGAAAACAGCCTACACAATCAAATATCTGTCCATGAACATCATCATACAAATGTATGAGGATGTTTTGAACAAATGTATGATCGTGTAGACAGGCCTTAAGACTATACAGACTTCTGGTGAGTATCCTTTCTATACAGACTACACAAACTACTGGTAGGTATCCTTTACATGTACATGTATATACAGACTGACGGTAAGTATCGTTTACACAGACTGCTGGTAAGAAATATACAGACTGCCTGGAAGTATCCTTTACAGAAAATGCTGGTACATGTAGTATCAATCCTCTTTACACAGACTGCTGGTAAGTTTACTTTTACAGACTTTTGTATCTGCGAATTTGTCCATAACAAGACGAGTGCAAAACGTTTGATGCTTGCCAGGGCCTATTTAGTGATCACTATCGACGTACATGTATCTTCACTTTTGTTTGTTTCATATAAATACGTTGTATATAGAATCGTACCTTTAGCCTTTGTTTTCCAGAGTGGCCATATTGATGATGGGACCCATTCAATTTACCTCGAGCCAAGTAAGAGGCATTCCATGAATACGAGACGGGACGTTGGTTCGGGCGTACCCCATCTGATGACCAGGAGGAGGAAGGAAATTCGTAACATTGACAACGGTGAGATGTGTTTGTAGTAATGCTGGTCATCATGGTTCATGTTGAACAAAGCGCCATCTGTATGTCAGACATGCAGGTGGCGCGTTTTTCAGCATCGATTATTCATTCTTGTCAGATTCCTGTCGGAGGTATCAATAAATGACACCTTTTTAAAACCAGAAAATGTTCACCAGCTGGACGTATAGAAATTTCAAAACTTGTTACTTCTTTGTGTGCAACCCACAGGCGCCATCCCATCGGACTCGAGTTCTCGTGTTAAAGGGGAAGGAAAGAGGAAAAGGACCAATGATTCACCTGTCGTCTCTAAACGCGTCAGTGATGGGCCATACTATGTAGAGATATTGGGACTCTGCGATTACGCTTGTTACCAATCGTAAGTGGATGCTTTAGTTTTGGAAATGTGGGCTATTGCATCTGTCAGAAATATCCTCATTGCCATGTATGAATATCACTGCTGGATTTGTTTTTACTTTAATTCTAACTGTCATATCCCTTATCCGTCGGCTCCTTCCACAACTTGTCATGATTCTACACCAGCGTAGTCCTGCAGAATATTCCGGGTACCCCTCGAGTCAAAACATGAAAAACGTCATGCACAATAAGCAGACTTTGATCTAATACATCTGCGCTTAACTTTTTGCGAGTTCGACTATGTTTTATTGTATTTTTCAAGGCACGTCGATCGCGGTGAGAGTTTGGAGTCTATCAAGGAGTATTATACGATGGCCATTAATGGGGTATGTGGGCTTTAACTTCGAGATTCTCTTTTAAGGCCGATCTATACCCATTGCGTGCCGCCGAACTGCCCAACTTAAATTCGTGATAATTCATTGTTAACAATGATTACAAAAACATTTCTGGTGCGGTACGTTACGTATGAAGCATCTAAGTGAACCCTAAATAACTGGATCCTATTTCCGGATTGCCCAGAAAAATGACTTTGTTGGAAAGGCCGAAAAAATTTCCTTGAGCAATTTTACGTCAACATGCTATGTCGCATCGAAGTAAACTCTGTTGAAAAAGACGCAGCCATACCTAGCGCATGCCGGTATAAACGCAGATTTTTAAAAAATATGTTAATTATGCTTATAATTAACAAAGTTTAGCTTTTACTCCACATAATTTTCTTTGTTTCGTGAATTTCGCGGACATCTACTTCAAAAACCCAGAATCGGCTGTTATACGGACAGGCTCCATTTGGTGAACAACACATTTCCATTTTCAAAGTTTGAAAAATGTTGATAAAAGTGGGAGAAAAACTGCTCGAAAGTTTGAAACTTTATTCTTCACGTGGGTTTGTTTACTATTTGCAACACACGTTCACTATAGTGCGTTTCCAAATATTATGTGGGCAAATCAGCGGACCACTGAATGCCAAGGCCTATAATTGACTGACAACAATAAAATCTATTTCAACGCTAACGCGGCCAAAAATTGGCGAACAGAGTAGAGGCAATTATTATTCATTATGATTCATTAAGTTTCACACCAGTGGGTCGCATGGAATGCGCTTGTCTGGAGGAAAACCCAATGACTATAGATCGACCTTAAGTGGTAGCCTAGCGAGTTTCCTGGGGCAGCCTGTAAAATTGGCTGTTAACGCTTCTGTCAACTACAGTGGCAGCTTCGTTGAGTTGTCCGTTTTTATTCCACAGGCAGACCTCATTTATGAGGAGATCACCGACCCCCAAATTTCCCTTTCACTCATTGGCTTGTACGTTTATACGGTGAGTATAAGCATGTACCGGTACCTATTAGCAAAAAATAGATAATTTTACTATTAGGCCTAATGCCTACTTGATAGGCCTGCGTTTCTGGCCGGACGCCAACTGAATGGGTCAAATACGTGCTTCTGGTTCGATCTCTGACGTACATCACTGAAGGCAGTGACGTCATCTGCACCGCGTAGCCTACAGTGTTGCCGTCTGTTGGGGTGATAGAGTCCATTGAATCGTCTGCTGTTTCATCCGAAAGTAAAGGAAGGTATGTTGGGAGGGGGTCATTCTACACTGTATGAAGGCCTTTCACACAGTGTTGAAGTAAAATGGCGCTATATAGACCTTTTCCATAAATATCGTTGCCTTCTAGTTTAAACACATCATCAACGTCCTCTATCGTCTCGCTTAGGGAAAAGCCGGATGTTTCCAGCCTAAAAGCGAGAGAATAGAAGAGCGTGCCTACATAGGGCGGAGGAGGGGGAGGGCGCGCGATCAGTCTCAAACCTTGGGCGGGCAGACACCGCCTCCCCTCTGGACCTCAAATTCGGCACACACAGCTTGCAGTCGAGGTTTCACCCTCACCATTCCTTCCAGGGAGCGAAATACCGAATGAACAGCCTGCCTGCGTGCCCCGGTATTTATAGGGGCGCTCGCCGTTAGAGGACGCTGAGGGTGCTCCCACAACGACGTCGTGGCCATTCATTGTCCAAGCATGATGTAACACTACCAAACGCATCCTCTCAGACAATTATTTTACCTTATGCCCATGACCCGTTTGATCAGCTCAGCGTGCCAGCGACCACTGAATGGCATTAAGCTTCTGACGTCATATGGTTAGATCTGTTTAACCGCCATCTTTGTTGGAAAGGTGTAATTACTTTTCTGCTAATTAAAGGAACCCGACGATTTCACGTATAATGACCAAGAAGAAAATAAAATATATGGGGTCAAGGCGCTCAAAAATGTGAGAGAATGGCGCCAGCAGTCTCCTCATCTCCCGAACCACGATCATGTGATGCTTTTTACTGGGTGAGTAATGTACCGGTATCAGAGCAAAAAAAAATGGCGCTGTCATCCCCCGAGCGAGCCACGATGTGCGAGACATTTTAGTGCCAACTAGTTGTGAGGGATCTGAATCAAGTTTAAGAATCCTTTGTGTTCAACTGTGAATCGATTAGGTATCCATCGATCTCGCATGATACAAGAATACAAAAATTGGGCATATCTAATGTTCATTAAAGCTAAAAATGCGCTATCTAATGGGCTATCTTGTCATTTTTTGAAGGTATGATTTGTACCACACAACAAATAAAACAATTACGGGAGCAATAGGTAAGTCAAAGCTGAACTTAATAGATAAAAACAGCCTCTGCGGTGTTTTAAAAAAAGACAGCCACGCCACTGCGCGGCTTTCTTTTGAAATACAAACAACCATCTGCCGTGTTTCGAACAGCCACCGCCACCGAATATGAATGGCTACACCAAACATCCAGGGGGCGCTAAAGTTTCGGACTTTCGAAACGTCAACATCTCCGAACATCCCACAATGGAGGTCGCGACGGTAAGTATAAAATGTACAAGCTTAGGCACACACTGATCTTGGGACGGGAAAACGATTATACACAACCCTAGACCAAGTGAATAAACACGGATATCACATACATCCAAGTTCATCCACTAACTTCAGTAGACGGCTTCGTGTTTTTTGTATGTTTTTTAAAGAAATTTTCGAGTTTATTTTGAGGACGCGTTCTGATTGGTCATATTCTCACCACTAAAATCATCACAGTTTAGAATTCTTTAATTTAATTTTGTAAGGAATTTTTCGTCGCCCTTTTCCTCTTACGTAATCTATTGACTATTGGTACACGTTCAAATCATTTGGGATCTAAGCGTGTCCCGAATAAAGGAAGTTGAATTATTTCATCGGCTTCTGTTTTTTGTACCGATATGGTTTTTTGAGAAATTTTCGAGTATATTTTGAGGACCTGTTCTGATTGGCCATATCGAGTCGCATGATCTTGCTCTAAGCTTTTTAACGTTCTCAAGCTTTGTTTTCTCTGGGCATCGATGGTGGCGCTGACTGACTAAGATTTAGTAGGCCAGTGGAATCAGGCTAACATCGTCTGCCACGGTCGAGGACTTAGAGCGGCCCAACCGAAGGGGGCGCGGTACACATCTGAGTAGGGAGTTTACCTCAAGGGACCTGCCTGAATTCTTCTTCAACACCAGCGAACAGTTATTGCCGTTGGCTTGCATAAGCCTAAATTTAAACTACAGGTATCAGGCCTATTACTGCCATCAACCATTCTTTCTCTCTGTAGTATCAACCGTTCGAAATCAGCCAGAATAGTGTGCCGAGCGAATGCCCTTCGAAGAACACTGGTGGACAGAAATATTAGGACACTTTCAAAATTCTAAGTCATTTTCCTCTTTTGCTTTCCTTTTGTCTCTAACCACTAGTTATTTTTCTCGTTAATCAGATCATTTTTACCTTGGCAAGTGGCCGGCAATGAGATTGTCCATGCCGAAAGTTATTGACATGAGGTTGCTGATATATGAATAACAAAGACAATGTATGATGCGCTTCATCCATACTTACGCTTCATCCCTTCCAATAGCTTTAGCCTTTGAATTAGAGAGGCTTTAATGGCACCCATCATATTTATCTTTGTTGCTCATGGATCAGCAACCGGTTGTATAAACTTTTGTATGGACAATCAGAGGGGATTATATAACCCACTTGCCAAGGTAAAAATGTTCTGATTAATAAGAAAAATAATTACATGTAGTGGTTAGGGACAACAGGAAAGCATAAGAGGAAAATGACTTAGAATTTTGAAAATGTCCTAATATTTCTGTCCACCAGTGTACCTCCAGAACATGATAGACTACCGGCCAATTTGGTGGCGCCACTGTATTCATTTCCTAAGTGGATCTCAGAAATGGATTTGCATTTTGGGATCTCAGAAAGTTGATTTATTGGAACGAGTGCATTTAAAATTTTGCAAGTACTTGTTGAAATTAACACTGCGCACACCCAGTGTAATTTTGTATGGAGAGTTGGGGAGATATCCTCTTGATATTGAAGTGAAAATGAAGCAGGTAATCTTCTGGTCACGATTAAATCAGTGTACCTGGAAGGAAAGTGGTCGGTTTTAATGAATAAGATTGTACAGGAACATACGGATAGGGGTTATCAGATTGAGGGTTGGAGTTGCTCTATTAAGAGAATTTTAGATATATGTGGATTAACAGGAGTATGGAATAATCATTTTATAATGAATAGTGGCCACTTAAGAGCTGTTGTCACTCAGGTACTTATGGACCAGAGTGTTCAAGAATGGAGAGGAAAGGTTTTGGAGGATGGTAAATGTACAATTTATCGTTTGTTTAAGCACGACTTTGGTCTTGAAGTATACATTAAAAAGTTACCCTTGTCAAAGATTTATAGCTTGGTCCGGTTAAGGACGGGCACTTCGAAAATTCCAGCTGCACCTGATAGGTTATACAGAAATGTAGTGGAACCTGTTCCGACATCTTTGCAATCAATTTGATGTTTTGGATGAATTCCATTATATTGTTACTTGTCAACATTTTGAAAATATCCGAAGGAGGCTATTTCCAAATGTTAGATATTGGAACTTAAATGTACTTCAGTTCAGTANTTTTTATCCGAAAATGAGGAAAACCATTCTATATCATTTTTAGTTAGTAACTCCTTTAAATGTTTGTTATAAAATTCCTTACCGTCATCGAACTGTATTTTCTCAGGTTTTGACTCTTTAAAAATAGTTTTGAATAAATCTTTAACCTCTTCACCTCTCTTACTTTTTAGAGGTAGAGCCCAAGCGTATCTACTGAATAAATCGATCACAGTTAAGATATATTTATAATTTTTATTATTTTTTTCATAAGCCTGCATATCGACTAAATCCGCTTGCCATTGCTGATCTATGTAAGAGACCATAGTTTTTCTGAATAAGAATTTTTTATGAACCGGTTTATGTAGTTGAAAAGTTGGTAAATTATCTAAAAATTCTTTCACTTGTTTATATTTTATAAGTTTTTTATCCTCTTTAACTTTTTTCCATATTTGAGAAATATTCGTATAAGCTACAGAACTTTCAGGATTGAAATATAAATCTCTAAGATACTGTTCTGTGTCCATTTATTTATTTTTCGAGAAATTTATAGTATAAGGAAAGTGCACGGATCTGGATGGAGGAGATTTTATTAGTTTGCAAGTTTAGGTAGGTATAGTATTTGGAAAAAGCCTGGAAATAGGGATATTTTAGTGTATTTTAGCCTTCTCTTTGCGGCTAATCTTCCTCTTCCGTCCAGATCCGTGCACTTTCCTTATACTGCCCACCCCTTAGTTCAGTAGAATCATGAACTTTAAAGGCCACGAACCTCAAAGCGTTGTGTAAGTTGTATAATGCAATTTTGAAAGGGCTGTAAACTTTTGTGGGTCTGGCCCCTGGTGGCTGAACACCGAACTACGGGCTTCGTGGTTCGGTGTTTGGGCGCCAGGGGCCGGGCCCACCCATTAGTTCAGTAGAATCATGAACTTTAAAGGCCACGAGAACCTCAAAGCGTTGTGTAAGTTGTACAATGCAATTTTGAAAGAGCTGTAAACTTTTACACCACAATTTTGTAATAACCAGACATGTATCATCTGATACCTCCATTACATGGGAGATTTGAGATTGAAATAAACTATGTCTGTGTCTAAAAAAAAGTGGTGTGACGTCATGTGCAGGTCAGCTGATCCTATTGAATTCATTCTGGTTTGGAACTCCGCCCGGTTCGCCACGGCGGGCACGCTCTCCGTGCCGGCGCGTGAATTTGTTTCCTGAACCTTTCAGCAAATAGAGCGGGGTTCTGTTTGTATACACCGTTCCTTGGGGCCACGTTCAGGTTGGTATTTGCCTTCAACCTGCAGACGTCATTGGACGCCATCTCTTGATGTTACTCCATTGACAGACCCAGGGTGAATACAGTGGCGCCACCAAATAGGCTGGTAGTCTATCATGTTCTGGAGGTACTTTGAAAGCGCCTTATGGTCGTTTCTGTTTCTCTTGACCCCCACCGTGGCGTTTTTTCAAAGCTGGAATCTCCTGTTTTTGTTCATACAGGTCAGCTTTAACCTGTTTGTCACGTTTTCATGCATTTCTGTCATGTTTCAGGCCAGACTTGGTTTAGGGGAGTATGTAAAGATAACAGGGTATCAATCATTCAGAATGACCTCTTCTTCCTCACTCTGATAACCACAATTTCTCATGAACTTGGACACAAGTAAGTCATATTGAGTTGGTGGCGACGGCGGTCATCAGCTGGAGGGACATCCGTACTACCTGTAAGAGTCAGACGATAGGTCATGGGTTAAAAAATAGGGTGCAAACTGCTAACAACGAAGGTCATGTTTGTAGCAAACAGTCTTAGTACACAGTCAACTTCAGCGTAGGCCTACTTGTCTCAATCTGCATGGCTGTAGGTGAGTTGGCATCACAGCAGGCGAAAACCATTCCGTAATACCAAGAATATATAAGTACCAAGAATGTACAACTTAGCAATCAATCAAACGGATGGGCATTAAGTTACTTTTGCTGATAATAGAGGGCGTACGGTAATTATAGGCCTTCTAATTAAATAAGCAATGTTTAGATTTAACGGTTGTTGACTGAATTGTATTATTTAGAATATCGGCAATATTCTTATGTAAAGTGACTGACATATAATTGGCGTACATTTTTTTTTGATTTTGGTGAAACCATGGATTTGTTGTTTAGGTCAGAGTGCCCGACCCTGAGATCAAGTACGATATCAATTTGTCGAAAATATGGTCCACTCAAAACTACTCTGTAACTCGGTTATTTCTGAGTGCACATAACTGCGGGAGGTGTCATTTTGTTCGTAATGATCTTCTCTACACAATAATCCTTTACAAATTAAGATCCCTTCAGTTACAGGTTCACCAAAGGCAAATTAGTAAACTCACTTTTGGCACATATTTTGAGTTGTACATTCTTGGTACTTATATATTCTTGGTAATACACAGTTACTGTCATTCTCTCTGCAGCCTGGATGCAGATCACGACGGATACAACAAAAGCAAGGGCTGTCCTGCCAGTGACAACTTTATCATGAATGGCGCACGTCCAGAAAGCACCAAATATAGGAATCAATACCTCTTCTCTCCCTGCAGTATTAGGTCATTCAGAAAGTTTATTGACAGACTTAATAGGTACGCCGTGATATACCTCAACAGTTTAATTTTGGCTCGATCCGCGTTGTTGTCTAAAAATTCCAAAGAATCTAGAGAGATGTGACAATGGCTGATATTCATAAAAGGTAGCAAATGCGTTAACTTTAACTTTTGCAGTACATTTACATTGGACCGCGCTGTGCAAATCTTAAAAGCATTTGCTAACTTTTATGAATAGCAGCCAATGAAATACGGGTAACGGCAAAAAAGTCGCCGCCTCTATCCCACCAGAAAAGAACCTGGGCCATATTAACGAAGCCTTCGTAGCTTTGCGTGCACGCAAATCTATTGTAAGGCAGTCGGTGAACAATATGGCATCCATATGCAGCCAAACAATAGACTTGCGTGGACGCAAAGTTGCGAAGGCTTCGTGAATATGGCTCCTGAACGCGGTTTCCTTATCTGACAAATGATGATGGCTTATTTTTTTTCTCAAGAGATGGTGAGAATTGTTTGAGGAACGTCCCGAACCCAGGAGCCAATATTCCGAAGGTGCCGTACGTGGGTCAGGTGTATCATATTGATCAGCAGTGTGCGCAATACTACGGAGTTGGGTATAAATTTTACAGGGTACGTAACCTTGTACGGTATCCCAGTTTTGACCATGTTTGCGGAGCCGTAATGGTCTGCTTGTCGCCCCCAACATCCGCGGTCAGTATGGTTGGTGGGTGACTGGCGCGCACAATATGAAATATCCGATACTGATTGGTACGACTGACGTTTAAACAGGTAAAATGTGATAGCCTACTGGCTATTTTTTTTATTATTATGTTTTATATAATAATAAGTTCATTTAATCATTAAGTTATTATGTAATTTCATTTACTAAATAGATTATTTTGTTACCGGTACCAACATGGTGTATATTTTTACGCATCCATACGATGTCGACTACTTTCAGGGTACGATCGCGGAGAGCACGATGTGCATGGATGTCGTATGCGTTAATGATTTTGATCATTATCAACATAATGGATTTGGCGCACTTCCTGGAACGACTTGTGGAAATAAGAAGGTAACATCTGGTCTAGACAATTTTTTGCTTTCCATAAATTACTAGCAAGAGCACGAAAAGTTGCCTCGTGTTCTGTGGACTTCATACATTTAGCAGGTCCCCCAAGTTATGATACTTTCTTTGTTTTCCAGTGGTGTATAAATGGGAACTGTGTTAATGATTATCGTGCGCCATCCGCACCTGGTAAGACCGCTGTTACCAGGTTCTCTGGTAGACTAGGCCTATCTAATTTACCTTGAACCATATTTCTGATCCAGGCCTTTCGGTTCAAACTTAGCTAAACGTTGAAATTGACCATCTTGACGTCATCAGTGCGAAGGACTACATGTAGCTGAGAGTTGGCTCTCATCAGATGAACTGAATAGCGTTTTGTTTGTCATTTCTTTAAGAGAGGTGTATATATGGTAATGCGCTGATGAATGCCGTGAATTGTGAAGAGTCAGCTGCCAGTGATCCAGATTTCTGTACCAATGAAACATACAGAGCCTTTTGCTGCAAGACTTGCCAGGACTATTATGACTGAGGTAAGGTCCAAAATCCTGAGGCTTGTAGCATACATCGTAAATTCCATTTAATCAAATTTAGTACCTGTAGTCAGTATAGTATTACACTGAATAATTCAGTGGTTATGCGCTCATTCTTCTGGTTGTTCGCGTCGGCCACCCGATTGTTCGCCGCACAAGCCAACGCTGGCGTGTGTCCGCAATCATCGACCACGAAGACGCTGGCAGCAATAGTAGAATGAGCAATGGACTCTGGGGGCGAGAGTAGTATAGTATAGGAGAGGGGAGAGATTTTGATATTGTCTGCATGGGTTCCTACCGCGGAAAGAGGAGGGGTCTTGTTGTCCAGCGAGTAGGCCTACATGTATGCCATTACGATGGAATTCCAGTTGTAGATGTCGTCAATAGAGGGCATCATCAGCTTCTTTCGGGAATAGTCTCGCGCAGCCAGCCCTTTTCCCAGCGTTCCACAGATTCGGAATAGCGGCTGTGACCGAGACTAGTTCGAGGGAAATGCGCCCCTGAACACAGTCTTGTGGTTTTAGCTGGCCTAATCCACAAACATACACATTTTCTTTGATTGCCTCTCTGTGATTGAGGTTGGGGCGAGTGCAAAAAACATCATGTTTCAGAACAGTGTAGCGGTAAATGAATTGATGCTATTCGCGCAGAGCTGTGCCTCAAACTGACTTCGTGTTCGGTGTTCAGGCAAACTCAGGATTCGCGTGTGCATTCGTATACCGGTACGTGTTGTTATGGTTGTTTGACAGTGGATTTTAAGAGTCACCTACATGACATAATAACTTTGCCCCTATTTATCAGTTAACAAGTCGTCATGGTGGAAATCAGTCATGTTGTTGTGCGTTTGGCTGTACAATGGTGTTGCCGTTGTATTTAAGACCGCCAACACCTCACAAGGTGGTGGTCTTCATTGGTTTCACTGGATTTCTCTCTCTCTCTCGATCTCTCTCTCTCTCTCTCCGTCCAATCTGTGGTTTCGGCAGGATAACTCAAAAAATACGCCACGTATCGCGATGAAACTTTCAGGAGTTGTGGATATGCATGTTACCTATTGATTTTGGGGGTTATCCGCCAACAATGAACTGTTTAATTAGATGAAGTCTGTTGTCCTAACGCATTTTACCTTTGCCCATGACGTCAACAACCCATGACGTCGGGCCTAAGAACGCAGCGTCACCACGACGTCAAGCATGACGCTGCAGCGTCACTCGCCGTAGCGGGGTTTTCGCTGACGTCATCTCATCTCGGATCAAACTGTGACGCCACGCACACCACGTTTCAGGTCCTCTGGCCAATCAGAGATCGAAATGAATTTGGTCCGGTGCCATGATGCAGGCCTACCCGTATTTCGCGAAAAATGACACGCACATTTGTCTGAAATCAATGACATTTAAATGGTCATGACCCGACAATTAAGTTTACCAATTGTGAAATTTAGTAGGCCTAACTTTGAAAAAAATAACCCGCTGCTCTTGGCCGCCGTGAAACACACAATCGCACTGTAAAGACATGTACATCTACATCATAAATGTAGGCCTACACTGTAAATGACGCATGTTCAGTCCCAATATCATCAGTTTCTACATTGCCCTAACATAGGCCCCCTATTTACAAAATTCATCAGTGAATTTTCAAAGGCGGTCTTCAAATTGACTCACAAGTCAATTTCTAGTTTTATATAATATACCGGTAATGTTGTAGCTAGGCTATATTCACCCAATTGCTTGTGTCTCCTTTTCCTTTTCAGCCGCTCAGAATTGTATATTGCGTATTTAGTATTAATATGATACGAAGCGTCGTCTCCGAATTGCACAAATTTTCGACCCCAACCGGGGTCTTCCTCAGGCACTTTCTAGCCGAGCTACCAGAAGTGAAAAAAATTTAGTATTGTGTATTGTTTAGTATTTAGTATAATTGTGTATTAACATACATTGGTAAGATGTCAAATGAGTGTTGGTAGTGTATGTTTGATTTGTATGCAGTACGATCTCTCCCTTTATTTTCAGGTACATGTATGAACATCAAAAGATAAAAGAGAGATACTAGCTCGAAAGCCAACATAGTCCCCAGTTAACACTCTAACTCGTTACAGAAAGCCAGAATTAGAATAAATGCTTCAGCTTTAAAAGAACTGTTCCTCTTGTCTATTCGTTTATTCTTGTTTTCCTGCTCTAAAAGGCGCGGTTTACACTAGGTTGCACCAAGTTGCAAGTTGCTGCAACTTGCAACTTGTTGCAAACTACCTGGGACGTAGTAAAATCGATGCAACATCGAGCGTGATCGAGTTGCAACAGTTCGCAACAAGTTGCATGCCCGTTTACACATGCAATGTTTATGAATCTTTTTGGTCTCATCAGGTTTATGCAACAAGTTGCACGAAGTTGCATGTGTAAACCGCTCTTTATATTGATGTCATTCTGTAATATATGAGTTTGAGCGTATTGCTTTCTTATGGTTTGTATTGTAGGCAATTTGAACATTTCTGTGCACTTGGACCCAAAACCACGAACCGTAGGGTGTAGGCCTAGGTGTTAAGCCTAGTTTATACTTCGACGCACGACCATCGCTGGCGACCAACGCGCGATCTTGCGTTCGACGCCGAGCCCGTCGTGCGATTTGGTCGGCGTCCGATCGCGAGGCTGTTATTACTAAATACTTGAGTCATTTCATAACGGGTCGCCGTCGCTAAAGTACGCTGGACTATGAATCAATTCGGCGAAGTCGGCGTCCAGATTTGATCTGGCGTCGGACGCCGATGGTCTTGCGTCGAAGTATAAACTAGGCTTTAGAGGTTGTGTAAGTCACAACTTTATAAACTTAGGCGAAACCCCCAACCATGGGGTATAGGTGTTAACTTTTGTTCAAACACCAGACAATGGGTGATATTGGCAGCCATGAAGTCCCCTTAATTGCCACACATGTATTGCTCGTAAATTTATTTGCAATCAGTGTCAAAACCTACGTATGAGGTGACTGATGCCCCCGGTTAGAGGGTGTTTACAGAAACGCCACTTTCAACCAATTATTTATGCTTCAAGTTCCATCGGTTTATCATTAAGCAAATGGAATTCCTGCTGACCCCTCGTAATCCTTTTCCCACAGCAATGCCAGTCTATCGCACAAAAGATTTGAACATCCAATTTCAAGTTTCCAGAGAACATCCCATCAACCATCAAATGGCGATTCTAACTTGTGTAATATTCACTGTCGAGTCCTTATTTTCACACCAATGCCGTGCTCACTTCGTAACGCCGTTTGAAGTTCGCTACCAGCTTCAGTTCCCGTTTTAGCATGCACACTTAATCCGCCAATCGGATGCTTCGTCAGGAATTTAATGACGTAATGATACATGTATAGGTTAATCAGCATTTTGTGACATTCTTGATTGTTGTGGTTTTACGGATGTATGGCTTATTATAGCCAGTATCAGAATTTTGTCAGCCCGATGTGGGTTACCGAGGCGGTAAAGCTTCGTTTGTGTGACCAATATGTTCAAAAATGGCAACAGGAGCACTGTAAATCCAGGTGACGCGTTACGCGTTTAGTTTTGTGTTTACATGTTTAGCAACAAAACACAACCTAACATATTACATGAATGGAAGTGGTTATTTGGCAAGCAAATGCTTGCCGAATTACAGAAATTTAGTCTTAGATGGCAAGCAGACAATAATGAATATTAATTAGACTCCATTAATTATGCAAACAGAAGATGAAGATGGCGTCCTCCGACTCGCCGTCGCAGCCCTCGCCAAAAGGCATCGAAAAGTTGCGATTGGGAGTAGGCTATGCCTCCAACGAAGATTTTAAGACGGCATTAAAGGCATCGAACTGTTAATTTGCACAGTTACCTCCTGTCATGCCTGTGTATGCAGTAAGCGTATAGTCTTGGATGCACGTTTAGCTCATTAATTATGCAGCGCTCCCAGAGCAGCTAGCAGGGCCGAAAATATCGTGTGGTGGAGGGGGCCTTGCGGAAAGGAGCCACCTACAAGAAATTTTCAGAAGAAAGTGGTTATTTGTCGACCCTGGTTTGCAAAAAGTACGCCAAGTTTTGCTCAAAATGACGAGTTACCTGCATTGTCCTGAACCAGTTAATAAATTCCCACCTATGGCCAGTTATGTCCGCATAAATTAGACGTGCAAAAAACGTATTTGTAAGTGTAAAACATATGTTTTTGGGCCAAAACAGATGTTTCTGTGTAAAAACAGACATACAAAACATGCAAAACGTGATTATTTTCGGCAAAACGTGTGTGTTTTCCCAAAACGAATATATTTCTTGCAAAACAGATGTAAGTTTGTCGGTAAACACGAAAGTTTTACCCGATTGTTATATTTTCTCGCAGAGATGTCGGCTCGCAGAGAGCAAACCGCAGAGGTGTTTTCCAAACGAAGACGCTAGATTGCGCTCGACACTATCGCTGTTTAATCTGCGAAGTGGCCAAGTGGTTAGCACGCGGGTTACCAAGCAGAAGGACAGGGGTTCGAATCCTGCCGTGACAGTTCTTTTTTTTCATTCCGTTGGTTTCACTTCATTTTATTTTTCTTGTCGACTTTTTATCGTATCGATCTCGCGTGGCTGTCAGAAAATTGTTGCACAAAATATTGCACTCTTTGAGCTAAAATTTTGAAAAATTAGACCTAGGCCTATGAAAAATAATAAATCATCAGAAAATACTCAAAGACTCTTTTCTTTAATCTCTTACTAGAAAGTGCCTGAGGAAGATACCCATTGGGGTCGAAAATGTTTCGAAAGGGACTGTTTACTTAAGGCGGGGGGCTACCTATAGCTGAGCTCATTCCCAGTAACTGGCCTTTGTGCGCTGGTGAAACGACCAGTCATTCACATTCAGATTAAATCCGATCACCCCGATATACTGTTTTCGAAAACCAATCATCAGTGTACGTGCCAACCCTAATTCTTTTGTGTCCACTGCAGGTATTGTTCAGCTCTGTCGCTGGTGCTTTGGTGACAAATGGCCGAACAGAGTTTACTCAAAGAGCGCGAATAGTGCAAATCTACGTAACAAAGAAGTAACTTGCCAGCGGTAATAAATTAAAGTAAATGGAAAGTACTTTCGTAAAAAACGGATCGTTAGGCCCCGCAGGCATCAGGCCCCGTGTTCATAAAGCTACTTAAGTCTAAGAATGATACTTATCTTTTGTGTCGAACAAAGGATAAGTGTCATACTTAGACTTAAGTAGTTTCATGAATACGCGGCCTGGCCTGTATGTTACAGACTATGCTGGAAACTGGTGTGTCGCATCCTAAGTCTGCAAAAATTGTTTGCGAACTCAAATTTTGACAACTTGTTATAACTTAATTAACTCCATCGTAATTGGTCAAAATGAACAATTCTTTCACAGAACGGAAGCATAAAAGTAGTTAAAACATTTTGTTGACATCAATTAGTTACTTTTTGTCATGAATATAATTATATATGTTAGGACGCTTGTTTTCAAAGAGCGTCAATAAAGTCGGCATAGGTAGCCCCCCGCCTTAAGCTTTCATTTTACCAAATAGACGTAAAAATTATTCTGCTTGGCCAGGTTCCAGACGTTATGAATTAAGCTGTCATTTTACCATAATTCTGCTTGGCCTAAGAGTGTAGGCCCTACGCCTAAGTCCAGTCGTCAATTTCAGGCAGGTGGACACAAAGGGGTCCTGACCACCAGGCCAAGCAGAACAATTTTTACGTCTATTTGGTAAAATGAAGGCTTAAATAAACAGCCCCTTTTGGAGACGACGTATTATATCATTTTGTGTGTCGTTCTTTGGTCTCTGATGATTAATTATTTTTCATAGGCCTAGATCTAATTTTGGCTCAAAGAATGCAATATTTTGTTCTCGATATGATAAAAGTCGACAAGAAAAAATAAAATGAAGTGAAATTAACGAACTGTTAAAGTCGACAAGAAAAAAATAAAATGAAGTGAAACTAACGAAATGAAAAAAAGAACTGTCACAACATGATTCGAACCCCTGTCCTTCCCCGTGACAACCGCGCGTGCTAACCACTTGGCCACTGAGGCTCGTTCCCCGACAGCCGAGAAAGCGCAGATTAAAACAGCGATAGTATCGAGCGCCACCTAGCGTCTTCGTTTGGCAAACATCTCTGCGGTTTGCTCTCTGCGAACCGACATCTCTGTGAGAAAATATAAATATCTGGTAAAACTCTGTGTTTATCGACAAAGTTACATCTGTTTTGCAAGAAATGTATTCGTTTTGGGAATACACACACGTTTTGCCGAAAATAATCACGTTTTGTATGTATCGTATGTCTGTTTTTATACAGAAATACTCTGTTTTGGCACAAAAACATATGTTTTACACTTACAAATACGTTTTGTGCACGTATATTTTATGCGGACATAACCGCCCATACGTTTGGATCATTTCGGACACTTCATTTCGACCCGTTTGGATCATTTCGGACACTTCATTTCGACCCGTTTGGATCAGTTCGGCCCGTTTGGATCATTTCGGACACTTCATTTCGGCTGTTCGTATCATTTCGGGTTTTAGTAATAATAATAAGCAAGAAGTCAATCTCCAGAATTCACGAATTTTCGACCCCAACCGGGGTCTTTTTCAAGTGGAACTTTACAATCTGAAACTCTAGAAAAGACTGAGCTGAAACCCAAATGTAGAACTAACACCTGTGTAGACAGGATGAGTGAGCAATTAAGGAAAGAATAGTGTCCAAGCACCACAAATGGTTGCTGGACCTAATTAAGAGAGTGGATGTAATTAAGGAAAGAAAAGTGTCCAAGCCCCACGGATGGTTGCTGGACCTAATAAAGGGAGTGGATGTAATTAAGGAGAAACTGATTTAGCTGAAAGAAAAGGGTTTAATAAATATGACATGTGTAATACATAACAAGCACAAAGCGAAAAGATGCACGAAGGTCAACACAAAGTAAAAGAATATAAAAGGAAGTCAACTTCCAGATTTGTAGGAAAAAACCAGAATGGATAATGCAAATCACTGAGCAATGAGAAGAATAGGGCGAGGAGGAATAGAGCAAGGGGGGGGGGGGAGGGAAAAACAAGGCCTAGACCAGAAGGGGAGCCACGTGCCCACCACAACTGGAAAACCTAAAACGAAATAGGCCTACCAGGGGGAGAGAGCGAGAAGAACACGAATGCCAAACTAGGGACTCAGAACCTCAGCATCTTGTGTTAAGACCTGAGGGGGTGATGGTTTTAAGGGTCCACATCCATTTCAACTCTGTACTAAGGAGGGTCGTCTCATCTGGACATGTTTCGAGGATGGTGAACCTCAGGTCCTCGACAGAATGTCCTGGCAACTTGAAGTGGGCATAGAGTATCGAGCAGTCACGATCATCCTCTTTCCCTAATCTGATGTTGGACTTGTGGTTGTTCATCCTTTTACGGAAACATGTTGTCTGTCCGACGTACTGTGCTTTGTGCTTGTATTACACATGTCATATTTATTAAACCCTTTTCTTTCAGCTAAATCAGTTTCTCCTTAATTACATCCACTCCCTTTATTAGGTCCAGCAATCTTCCGTGGGGCTTGGACACTTTTCTTTCCTTAATTACATCCACTCTCTTATGTAGGTCCAGCAACCATCCGTGGGGCTTGGACACCATTCTTTCCTTAATTGCTCACTCATCCTGTCTACACAGGTGTTAGTTCTACATTTGGGTTTCAGCTCAGTGTTTTCTAGAGTTTCAGATTGTAAAGTTCCACTTGAAAAAGACCCCGGTTGGGGTCGAAAATTCGTGAATTCTGGAGATTGACTTCTTGCTTATTATCATTTTGTGTGTCAATTTTGTGCTATTCTGTATCTCGGGTTTTAGTAAGTGTAAAATATGAAAATAGGTGATTTTTTTCTTCCATCTTATTTCGACCATTTCGAATTTTCGAACGCACGAGAACGATCATCGCGATTCGGTGGGAATCCCAAGCTGGGTAAAGTTAAGGATCCTTTTGTTTACCCAGGATGATCCTGGGTAAAGAAAAGGATTACCCAGGATGATCCTGGGCAAACATAAGGTATACCCAGGACGACATTGACCCATTCAGCGTTAATAGCCGTGGCTCGATAGGTGAATTTGACAAGTAGCCTAGATGGCTGAACATTAGCGTATTCCGAGCGGTGGATTAGGATGCAGTGTACGAAACCAAGGGCCACTCAACTGGCAGAGTCGACTCAGCAAAAAGTCAAGAGACCATATCCTCGGTGTGTATATGTATATAGGCCTAGTCTGAAACACTGCTAGAGTTGTGTAACCTTCGGTCTGGCACATTACACCCGTCCTTTTTGAAGGTGGAGACATCAGCCCCATCCCTTCCAAAATCCTGAGTGAAACAGTTTGATTACCAGGGGCCTTATCCTAACCCTAACCCTATATTTTTAAGCACTTTGCAATGGATTAGTCCATTAGATTATGGGGTTATAGCCTGAATAACAAATTTTGCGAAATGGGAATTTGGCAAAACGGGAATTCGGCGAAATGGGGATTTGGCCAAATGGGATTTGGCGAAATGGGAAGTCACCCTGAAAAAGTGTCTAGGAAATTCAGTAAAGATATCCCCTAAGTGCCTATTCGTGATGCTCTACAGTGCACCTAGCTATCAGGGTATACGTTTCTGAAATGTCATATAACACAAAAGGAATCAGACGTGGTCCAATAATACACACCGACCTGTATAATGCCAGTTAGGAGTTCACTTAGTTTTGTGACATCTGCAGTGGGACCTTATTCACAAAAGCTCCGTAGCAACGTACGGTACCGTAAGGTCACTCTAAGGGCCCCGTAGCGACTTGCGCCTATTTCACAAACCAACCGCAAAGTTACGGTCCCGTAATAACCTACCGTAAATCCGTCAAATATTACGGGAACTTCGGACCTCCTGTAAGTGGTTACGGAGCTTCCGTAGAGCAGAGAGACAGAGTCATGACGGTCGCGTTTTTTATTCGTGATCAAGAAAATCTGCGGGCGAGACGCATTTTATCTACGAATACATACAATATGCATCCGTGGATAGCACACTCTAAATCATAGTTCAACATGCCACATCCTGCATTTGACTGAGCAAACTGAACGATGTTTGGTTGATTTTCTCCTTTGGAGATATTAAGTAGAATATTTTAGAATTCCTCTTGAACCTACCACGTTCGTTTGGTGAACATTGGTTGATGTGCCAATTTTAATTGAATGACTCATAACAGTAATTAATTTCAATCATTAGATTGGATTTTAAATTGTTTTCTCTGCTAGTTTTCCTCAAAATTTATTGAAATACATGTACTTGTAATACATGTATATCGTGTTATTAAAAAATAAAGGGGCTGTTCATTTTCGTCACTTGAGGAAACTGAGTTGTGATCCTTGGGAAAACGGAAAAATCTATGCACTTGCAAATTGCAGGAATTATTTATTGTGCTGTACAGAATAATCGCTGCAATTTGCAGCTACATATTTTTCTCAATTTTCTCAAGGATCACAACTCAGATTCCTCACAATTGACGAAAATGAACAGCCCCTTTCATATCAATTGATATCAATGCCTCTACTGAGTGTGGAATGATGTCCGGCGCAGATGCACTAGTCAAAAAGTGAAATAACTCCGCTCACAATCATACTTGAAACAATGATCAATTTGTCATCTCGGCTTCCCTATATTCTGTCCAAGGATTAAGATTGTTGTGTCCTTGAATGCATCTTCCCATGGACTAAAAAAATGGTGCGAGAACTGTCAGGCAATTGCAAATTGACTGGTGCCGACCCTTTGGTGGGCCTATCGGGTGGTCCCGTTCAATCTGCAATTCCGATACTGCACTTTCAGACTTGCAAATTGTACCAGTGTAGCATCTGCCAGTGTTCCCCATCTGTGAGTGTTCCCCTCCTATTGTCTGACGGTATAAGCAGCGACTTGAAAATAGAGGACACACAGCGAAACATGTCGATCTATCTGCCAGCGTTTCCCAAGCAATAAGGTGGGGACACACTGACCCACAGAAACACTAACAGATATAACACTGGACGTTATTCCACGCCCAAAGCGGGGTATTAGGGACATTTCGAAATCAATGGATAAACGTAAACGTTAACGAAAACTTGATTTTTGTACCGAAATGCAATGCAAAATCTGGTTAATGTCTAGTATGAAAAATAACGTTGTCGTAAAGTTTTGGTTTATCGTTTGATTTCGAAACCTCCCCAATGATGCGAAATTCACGTCATCGCTTTATCTTATGGTACCCCTAATTTTGGTGCAGTTTTCATTGTATTCGGTTTGATACTTCATGAGATTAAACTTTGAAAAGTGGAATGCTTTTAGCTGAATTCCTCTGAGGAAATAATGCCTTTAGTTGACTAACGTTGGATTTTTTGGTGTCGGTTCTACATGTATTTGAGCTTGGGCGGTGATTTTCGCTTTTTGTATTAAAGTTCGGTCCCCTGTTCGTTTCTCATGCCGACATTTTGGCTGGTTTAACCCTAGAGTGCTAGTGCATAGACATCAAACGGACGAAGTACCGGTACATGTACGTATACACACCGAATGTACACTGCAATCTCCGAGCGCCTCTCCGAAAGAAAGGCCATCTCGGTACATTACAATCGCTACGCGTTATGTTTGCATCGGCATTGAAGAATGCATTGGGCGTTTCCAGGAACAATTTGCCGGAATGCGTAACTTTGCGGAGATCCGTAATGATAAGATGGTCTGCGGAATATTTTGTGAATAAAGCGTAGCGTAAACCTTACGGTACCGCAGAAGGTCCGTAACTAAGGGTTACGGATGCGTAAGTTACGGATCTTTTGTGAATAAGGTCCCTTAGACATGAAATACTAGACGATTTCCCAAAAATGCAGTAAAAAATCATTGCCCTTCAAAAAATAGGGGATCCGGGCCTGTGTACTATGTATCCGTAAAGGTGGAAATTCGAGGGCACATGCTGTTTACCGTCCGAGTAAAATGGCTGTGTGGACAATCTTTTTTAAAGATGTCTCCAATACAAGCTGTGATCAAGATACCCACAAAAATTTCAACACTATAAGAAGTCCTCGCATTATTGATTGGTATCTATTTAAATGAAAGTGAGCTGTCAAGGCCGCAGTGTACTATTCAAATGTAAAAATGATTTTTCTTAGATATTCATTTAGGCCCCTCCAAATTTTCATCATCCCAACATCACTAGAATAAAAACGAAAGGATCCTTGAACCTGAAGGTCCGTGTTGATAAATCGGTCATGTGCACCAGTTTTTCCCTCCAGCAAGACCTTGTGGTTCAATTTTTTCATGTAAACATATGTGCAGAGGCAAGTCGTTTTATTTCGCTATATTACAACCCTGTGAATCATAATTTGTTATCATTAAAAAATAGGTGCAGAGGCAATTTATGTCCAACTTAAGTGCTCGGATTCCATTCACAAAATGGACGTCTGAGATCTTGTGCACATGTGCACATGTGCACATGTGCTGACTTAAAAAGCCATCCCTGTGAATCTTCCTGGTGCAAATATTGTCCCTTGCCAGATCAGGAACATGACTGCTGCTTATTCAGTGCATTTGAAGGCCCATTAACAGATTTATTTCTTGTGCACCAATTTCTTCTGCACCAGTTTTTTTTCTTCTGCACCAATTTTCACATGTGCAGAAGACCATCTTATAAGAAATAGTATGTGCACAAGAAAAAAGATCCATAATCCCGATTCATCACTATAGCCGGGAATTTTCTGCCGTTATTTTCCTCCAGTAGAAATAAACGAATCGGTGACGTCATGTATCACCCCTTGATGGTAAAGTACCCGTCTCTTTATAGCCCACATCTCTGTTAATGTAATGGCTCTAGGCCTACTGCTGAACGGGATGAAAACACTTATTGTCATTCAGTTAAAATCACATGAATTGCGGTCTTGCGCAAAGTTAAGGATCCGTAAATTGCGGATGATTTTGTGAATACCCGGTACACTAAGAAACTTGTGATGCTCCTTCTAACAATACATTGCGCTGAGTGCACTGTACATTTGATGTACACGGCAGTTTTCACTCCTCACCAAAAGTCGGCCGAAATTTCATCTAAAAGCATTTTTCTAAGAGGAGCATGCATTCATATGGCAAGAATAAAAGGCATTCTTTCATATGATATGCGTCCCCAGAACGGACTGTCTTTAGTTTAGTGGGACATTGGATTTTTATTTAGAAGGAGCACAGCAGCGTAGGCTCAAGTTTCTATGTGCGGTAGGCCTAGGCCCTAGGCTTATTTTAATTCTTATGTACAGTCTTGTTAAAAATAAAAAGACAGTGATGTTTCCTATTCTGCTGAGATGCCAATCGTCATTTATGGGCAAGATTGCCATTTTTATACACAAAAATATGTTGCCTAAATGATGTCAAGTTCTTCGATCGATCAATGGATCCAGCCAGTCGACACGGTGGAAATAAACAAATGTGCCGAACTGCGAGCACATTAGGTGCAACAAAATTGCCTGTAAATAAAAATGCAGAAGCCTGATGCAATGCACACAGGACTGTAGTGTAGATACATGTAGGCTAGTTGCACTAAATCATAAGTGCATGCTACCCAATGAACTGATGAACTGCTGCATGATCCAGTCCATGATTANATCTGTTTTTAAGTCACTGAAACTTTTTATGTATGATTTTACTGGCTCAGAAAGTTCACTGGGATTCTCCCTCAGCTTGCATATTAGAGTGTCAGCTACATTTTGTATTCCTTTCTCCAAAACAGACAAGTCAGGCATGCTGTTCGCCACCACTGCAGTCGAATCCTGAAGCACAGGCATATTCCCATGTCTACCATCAAACCTGTTCTGCATCTGCCTTTGCATATCAAGTGCCGCAACACAAGGATCAGATTCAGAGATTACTGAATTATCACTGACTCTGTTGATGGTATCATCATGAGTGTCCTCTGTCTGTGGTACATCAATCAGGTCAGGCCCACCATTCAGAGGCTTGAACCAGTCTTGTGGAACATTCTTCACACCAATTGCCAAGTATAACAAATGCAATCGTGTCTTCTCATCTGTAATTGGGAGGAAGTTTAAAGACCTGACATTATAATGTTTCATAATGGCATATTGGTGTTTGCAAGGTGCTCCATTCAGGCCAACATGGCACGTGCACATGCCATTTCCCATGTCCACATCATACTCTTGGTCAGAGTCACTTTCACTCCTGACACGGTAGATCCCAGTAGCCTCTGTTGTAGTGATCATATCAGGGGTGATCTTCCCATTTCCAGGGAGGTATCTCTTCGAAACAGTCATGTCAAATCTCCCATTGGCTATGTCAATTAGCCTTCTCTCATAGTACGCAGGCATCCGAACAAGCATGAAATCAAGAAGTTGAACAGGGCTATAAGCACGAACACGTTCAAATATCTGGTCCTTGAGGACCCTCATGGCAGCCTCCACATAGTTGTTCGTGTTATTTCCACGAATCGGCAGGTCCTTCCGCATGCAACAGGCCCATTCTTTCCGACGGCTGTACAATTTTTCACAGTAGCCTAAAAAGTTACTGTACTTGGAAGCAATAGAATCATGGTTCAATGTTGAAAAACAGTCCTCCAACTGAGCTTCCGTCTCGGCATACACCAGGGCTTTAACTAGCCCCAAGAGATGAGGTCTATCACTCCGAGGAATTGAATTCTTTCCCTCCCAAAGGTACCTCCATACCGCCTGCAGGAGGTGAAACACACAAAGAACAAGGGCTGCCTCAGGATAAACTATCTTTAAACTACTCCTCTCAGCTTCACTATCATCAGTCATGAAGATCTTAGGCCCTTTGGTAGATCTGCCGAAAAATGCCTTCTCAGGGATGACATCATTGTAAAGTTTCAAGGCTAACGTAATAGTGTCTTTCGATTCTGATGTCGTAATCAGACACCCAAGTGGTAGGCCCCCTGCTACACTGTGAGTGAGCAAAAGAAATATACGACAGTCATATCTGTCCATTCCTCCCGACGCGTCAACGAAAACAAGCTCCCCACTGTGTTCAAACTCCTCATGAATCCTGCGCATTAAAGGCGTGCAAACGCCAATTGCAATTCTCCCCTGATGTTGTGACATCTTTGCACATTCCAGTCCTTGCTCAGCATTGTACGACTTGATGATTGCCTCAAGGTCCAACAGCATTTTTTCCCCAGACACTGCACCGTAGGCTTTCTCATAAACTTTTCGGTACAGCCTGGAAATGAAAAACAAAATTGTTTAGTTGGGTTAGGCAAAAACGAAAACCGGACTGTGAACTTTAAGCCTTGGTCTAATCAGAATACTGGAGCGTTTCAATCAACTTGACCAACTGAATGCCTTCTTCCACATACCCTAAGCTCACCAAGGTGAATTAAATTAAATTTTTGTAGACAAAAAGTGTTCGTAAAACTTACCTGTGGCAAAACTGCAGATCTGGGCAATCTGCTCTATCTGCTGCCTTTAAAATGTACTCGGGCCCATGCTCTGTCTGTAGGTCCATCTTGAAAGAATTTAGTGCAGACGATGGAGAGTGCCCTTTTTGAAACAAGGCTTTGAACACAGCTACAGTTTCTTCAGAAACATCCCGGTGTTTCAATGTGTCGGCCGTGTAAATTCCATGATTATGAGTGAAGTCCAAGATGACAACCATTGCAAACTTTGGTAAATGAAGGTCCTTTCCTTTAGCCCTGTAATGAAAGAAAACAAGAAAGTCATTTGATGAAATAAAGTGATCCAGAGGGTAATGTACTATCAGAGCCACTCTTCACCATTAAAAAGATTGCTAAGTGATTAACATTCAAAGACTGCATTAGTTGGCTGAGCTTACTGAACATGTTGAAGAGCTCCACTATGGCCTAGCCTAATGAACGTTTTATGCAAACAATCCCATTGCACTGTACTTACTTGCTTTTTTCTCCGATAAATCTCTTTACTGTAACACTCATTTGTGCAGGACAGCTTGTATTCTTGCTCCCTAGTCTTCCATTGGCTGTTTCAGATCTTGCTAGGGTATTGTGTTGGCATCTGTAGGCAATCTTGAATAGATTGATGCGTCCAGAATTTGGATATGTTTTCATCACACGAAGAGTAATCTTACTCTCCTTTTCATAGTTCTTGACCCACTGGCGAGCTTCTGATTCGGTTGAAATAGCAATACGCAGTTCAGCCTTGTACTTGTAGCCTCCATCAACGTCTTTGAAATGACAAAGATGGTACTCATAACCTTTGGGGAGGGTTGCCTGGAAAAAATGCACAAGCATGACATCAACAATACATGGACGACAAAAAGTAGACAAGGCCTAAATAGTGTAGGCTAGAGCAGAGAGAGTGCAAAAAGTAAATCTAACACCCTTTACTAGGTGGGCTACTTCTTTCACCAGTAGGCCTAGGGAAAAATGAGCCTAAAAAGGCCCCTAAGGGATCTGAGATAAATTTTGGTCTACTAAATTACAGGCCATTTTGTGTGTCACTGACACTGTGTGTTCATGATTCAACACTGACTAGAGTCTAGAGAATAATGGAGGTCAGTACGACAGTAGTAAAACTAGTAGTAGCCCCCCACCCCCAATAGGCCTACATACATGAAGGCCAAAAGGCCTACCCTATAGGCCTAGGCCTAGGCCTAGGCCTAGTACATTGCCTGACTACCTACAGACCTAGGCCTACTCCTGTAGCTACTGTGTGCACTGGCCACTCACAACCCACAGTCGGCAGCAACACAAAAAAGTCATATAGAAATGCATACCATTAGCATGGGCCTTGGGCTTGGCCTCTGTTCCCATCCCATGTAGGCCCCTATATAGCCTACAGTACACACCCCCACCCATGCCATGCATAACAATACACTACACATACAGTGTGACGTTAGTCAGCCTACTCGTCGCGCAACAAAAAATCACGCCGTAACCTTCAAATAGGCTAGGATTTACGTTCAGTATTTCGACCATGAACTGTTTTTGATTAGTGCAAACTTACATTCAGTTCAGGAAAGTCATTGATCGATAATTCTTCACTTTTATTGTAATTCTCTGACCCGAATCGACAAACAATGGGCGCAGCCATGTTGATTGTAGTGACCAATGACGTCAATCTCAGAACCAATCAGAGGCCGAATAGCGGTGCAATGGATATACTGGTTAGGAAAAAAAAATTCGCCCCCGGGCCAAGTGGGGGTTACCCCCAGTTGCTGTCTGAGACCAGTCTTGTATACTGTGGAGGTGCGAGTGCCCCCGGGCCGAGTGGGGGAGGTAACCGGATGATGTCGGAGTCTGTTCCTGCCCGCCGGGTGGAAGTGGGCGCCCCCGGGCCAAGTGGGGGTTACACCCACTTGCTGACTGAGGCCAGTCCTGTATATTGTGGGGGTGTTAGTGCCCCCGGCCTGAGTTGGGGAGGCAACCAGATGATGTCTGACGCAGTTCCTGCCTGCCGAGTGGAAGGGTGTGCCCCAGGACCAAGTGGGGGTCATGCCCAGCTGCTGCCTGAAGCCAGTCCTGTGTACTGTGGTGGTGTGAGTGCCCCCGGGCTGAGTGGGGGAGGGACCCAGTTGCTATCCGACGCTGTTGCATTGGATTTTTATTTAGAAGGGGCACAGCAGCATAGGCTCAAGTTTCTATGTGCGGTAGGCCTAGGCCCTAGGCTTATTTTAAGTCTTATGTACAGTCTTGTTAAAAATAAAAAGACAGTGATGTTTCCTATTCTGCTGAGATGCCAATCGTCATTTATGGGCAAGATTGCCATTTTTATACACAAAAATATGTTGCCTAAATGATGACATACCAAATTTAGGATTTGTGGCAAATTATCATGAAGAGATATTAGAATTTCAAAATATCAAGAAAAAACACAATTAGAATCCCCAATATTCATTTCAAAATTAGCTTGATATTATTCCCTGATGATTTCTAAGAAATTCTGCGAAAAACGTTTCGAAAAATCTCTTGCCGTTTTCAAGAAATATCAAAATATCATTAGAAAAACGTGCCATATTTTTGGGGCATTTTAAGACTTTCGTGAAATTCTCCGTCTATCGAAGTAAAAATGATGGAATAATCAGTATGAACTATTATGTTATCATGATGAGTGGCTGTTGATGAGGGGAAAATATGTGAACTATCAATTTTGCAAAATATCAAAGTCATAAAAACTGATGATATTCTGATATATCTGGAAAATGAGAAATGATTTTAAAAAAGTTTCTTCACAGAAATTCAGAGGATTGACTGATGAATGATATCACTCTGATTTTAACTTAAAAATTCAGAATTTTTAAAAATGAGGCTTTTTTGATATTGATATTTTCATGATATTTTTGTGATATTTTGTCACAAACCCTCAATTTTGTATGTGATCCTTTTAACTACATTATAGGGCATAACATAATACAAGTTGAGGTTGGAACCTTCGGTACCGGTATTAGCTGAGATATTAGCTGTCTTTTTATCTTTTAACAAGACTGTACATTCAGGCGGTTTACGGTCGTTTTGTTACCAGACCTTTTCGTTATCATGGTTAGGCCTATCGGTCGTGCTAAATTACCGTCCTCCACCATGTATTTGTAAGCTACCGTCACGGTGTGAACATGGTGAATAGTGTGCTGGTTCTTTTTCTTGGTAGGATGCAGGCTCATCATACCGTCGGACCAAATTTTTAAAAAAAATACCTGTTTAGCATCCCCACCCGACCTAGACCAGCCTCTGAGGCCTACTGCCATAGGCTACCGGTCGTGGGCATGTAAGGTGTTGCATTTGCAAATTGTGCATGCATTAATTTGTTAAAAAATAAAGCCGGTATATGAAATTGTTCTTTCAGGAAAAAGGAACGCAATGGAAAGTCGGCGTACTGAATTTGTTCAGTTGTACGAAGAATCGCTTCCTAGTGAGGAGGGTTGCAGGACAAAAAAAGAGGAAGAAACTAGCTGATGAAGATGAGGAGACAGGTTCTACTTCTGTACGTACAGTGTTCAGTTGATAAGGTCAGCAGGAAAAGTAGGTGCGCAGGGTTTCCGCCAGAAAAAAAAATATTGTGGGGGGGGGGAGGCACAATCCAGGTGACTCCAGCTGAAGTGGGGAGTCTGGGGCTCTCCCTAGAAATTTTTTTCCCAGAAGCCTGGAGATCTATGCCTTTTCCACCATGCATTTCAGAGCTTAAAACTTCCTGTGTACAGAATTTTGTTTCACTGCTGTATCTCCTGAATGAAAATAATGGCAATTTTGAGACACTGCTCTGGAATTATAAGGGGGTAAGGGGGGCAAGCCCCCATTCAGATCATGAAAGGGGGCTCCATTTATCATGGCATTCCTAAACGCTTTTTTATCAACGTAAAGCGCTAAAAACACGCATTTTTCAGGATCAAGAGCACAATTTATTCGCATTAAGAAGTGACCTTAGCGCCAATGTTTGTATCTTCGGCGTATATACGCTAAAAAGGGAAACCCTGCAATCTACCGTTATGGTGCATTTGGATAGGACAAACATTGTGGATTGGTTGATTGGTTGATCTGATACACTAATGACACTCATGAGATTTTTTAAAGTGTCGTCTTGAATTTCTGTTGAGACGCGGAGGTCTACACTCAAAATGTGCCCTCTTTCAAACTTCTGAGTGCCCTTTTTTCAATCTCAAAGGTGCCCCTCTTTCAGAAAAGTGCCCTGTCCTCCTTAAATTCTAGCTAGGGGTCTGCTCGATGATCTAAACCAAATGGGGCTCAAATGCAAAAATCTGATGGACATTGATCAAAATGGACGGAGGTAGTAATAGTATTCCTAATTCTGGCAGTAGGCCTACATGTACATTATTTGAGCACGGACCCAGAGAGCCCAGAATTTATAGCATATGGTCTGAACAAGCAGCCACCAGGGTCTCCTCTACCAGAAATTTTTTGAGGGTACTAATTTCTTCAAAATCAACAAAACCCCATGCAATTTTAGAAAATGCCTCTTTGTTTCTTTTCTGGTAGTGGTACTAGCATAGTAAGTACCCTTACTAGTGTACATACTGTATAATATGACTTATCCGGTCACCGCGGCCAACCTGCAAACCACGCGAATTATTGACTATACACTATCCAGGCCAAGTTATGAAAGACCTAGTCGGGGTTACATGTTCAGTTTCACTTTTGTCAAAATGTATTGACCAGTACGATTTGTAAATGATGTCAATTAAACCTAGGCCCACTGTGGAATAAAACTGCGGTCTGCCGTTGAAAAGAAACTCACAAGTGATGTGTAACCCGAACTAGGCCTTTCATAACTTGGCCTGGATCGTGTATAGTCCATATTTCCCGTGGTTCGCAGGTTGGCCGCGGTGGCCGTATAAGTCATATTATACAGTATGTACCATCTGGCATCTGCTTGGTAAAATAGGTGAAGCAAAAAAATACGCTTAATGGAAATCTCAAGGAACATTATTTTGCTCAAGTAGGTCATGGTGTCCACACAGGTTGCGCAAGACTGCTGTTGAGACTGCTTTGCACAGACCTGTGTCCGCGCGCGGCGCATCACACAAAAATTTGTTAGTTTCTAAATACGCGAGCCGCATCACAACCTGAACTGGGTGATCACGTGATCTACTCCGCCACGAAAGTAGATCCTAGGAAAATATCGATATGNGATATGACATTGTTGAGAAGAAAAGGATGATATTTGGGTTATGACCCCGACAGCTAGTTCACTTCACTGACGTAAGCAGGTAAGTGTCGTGACACTGTCGTCGTCTATCTGTCAGGGGCTAACATGACATGTACGGCATATCTCATACAATATAGGCCTATGTATGTCATAATCATGATGGATAATGGGATTCCCACGCACAAAATGATGGGAGGCAGCCTAGGTATGCCTATTCTGCAATTCATAAATTTGAACTGAGGAATCAACCGCCATCTTGAAAATGCTGCAAGTAGTCCCAAATCTTCCCATGATGCCTTGAGCGCGCGGTGACAGATCAGTGCGAGGTACGAGCGCTAGCTGTCGTGACAATGGTTATGTATCCTAATTAGATACACCTATGATAAAAATTTGGAGATGATCCAGTCATTAGTTCAAGAGTTATTGCACTTTTTGTGTTTTTGGTTTTGGCCAAGCCAAGAATCGAATCGGACCGAAGCTTGGTGTCATAGGTCATCTGACCTAGGGGTATATACGTACCAAGTTCCAGATCAATAGCTCCAGCGGTTACGAAACGTGTCCTGCTAACGGACGACGACGGACGACGACAGACGACTAAAGCCTAGTTTATACTTCGACGCAAGACCATCGGCGTCCGACGCACGACCAAAATCTGGACGCCGACCTAATGGTGTCGGCATACAGATTTTGATCGGGCGTCGGACGCCGATGGTCCTGCGTCGAAGTATAAACTCACCCTTAAGCTCACGGGTGAGCTAAAAATCGCACGCCAAGGAGTCGTGCGTCCTGACGCCGATGGCAATCGCAGAGGAACGCTGGAGTATGAATCAACACGACGATGTCGGCGTCCAGATTTTGATCGTGCGTCGGACGCCGATGGTCGTGCGTCGAAGTATAAACTAGGCTATAGTCCAGCGTACTTTAGCGACGGCGACCCGTTATGAAATGACTCAAGTAATTACAGCCTCACGATCGGACGCCGATCAAATCAAATACTTCGACGCACGACCATCGCCGGCGACCGACGCGCGTTCTTGCGTTCGACGCCGAGCCCGTCGTGCGATTTGGTCGGCGTTCGATCGCGAGGCTGTTATTACTTGAGTCGTTTCATAACGGGTTGCCGTCGCCAAAGTACGTTGGACTATGAATCAATTCCGCGAAGTCGGCGTCCCGATTTGATCGGGCGTCGGACGCCGATGGTCTTGCGTCGAAGTATAAACTAGGCCTAAGCCCTGGTCGCCTTGCGGCCAAGCGGGCTAAAAATCGGGAGTTTTTCTTTGCGTCTGTGTGTACAAGTCAAACATTGTATGTGTCTACTCATGCTTCTGGCACAACCTCTTTCTGTGATTAGTCATGGTCACCTTAGATAACATATGTCAGCCTATACATCATGAAAACAATGACGGTCATAGTACAAGCAGGAAAACCCTTGACACAAATTGATTTTTATGAACGTAGATCTCCGATGATAAATCACTTGAATTATTTCTTTTAATGATAAACGATTGCTTTAAAAATAGAGCTGTGTCTGAGTAGCGATGGAAAAGAAAATTATGACAATCTTGTGTATATCTTGTCTCACTCCACAATACAACCTGAGAGGGATCACGTCTAATTCCCACCATACAGGAACTGTGATATGAATCCTGCCTTTCTGACAAGGTCAAGAATTTAAAGGGAGTCTGTGCCTGGCGTGAAGAGAAACTGAAGGGAAATGTTGTTTTACTTACATGAAAAGAACCCAACAGGGATTAACCATTTTTCCCACAGACAAAAAAATTAACGGCTCAAGGAAAACCCTTGTGCCCTTTCCAGGCAACTAACTCCCACTGTCCCATTCCTGAACTCGGGAAAAAATGGCTAAATCCTACGTTAAAGATAAATGGGGTGGGGGTATGGCCAGGAATAGTAATGTCCTGTCCACTTACTTGTCCCACTCCCGAGCCTGGAAAAGAATGACAGCGTGCGATATCTTCAACTTAAGATTTGGTCATTCAGGAATGGGACAGGTAAGTGGGAGTTTAGAGTATACGAGAGGAGTAAACAATCTGAGAATTTACGGGGCAGTCTTGTTTTACTTCCACACAAAGCTGAAGGGAAATTCCTCCCGTTGTTGAAATGATCCACCGAATAAACAATACAGAAGCTGACAGTGCAATCCCGCTTCACCACCTCGATACATAAGTTGACAAGAAAATGCTGTCCAAAGATGCGTTTGCATGCAATGGCCACATTTTCCCAAACTTTTAACATTTCTGAGCCTCACTTGACCATGTCGCCGGCCAGAACATCATAGCAACATTTATAAACAGGGTGTCTGAAAACACTTTCCCCTTGTCCAAATATAGATGTTGTACACGGAATGTTGGTGAAAGTTGGACATAATATCGCCGACACAAAAGCTAATAGGAAAATCGTGTCTTACTTTCACGATAAAGGAGCCTACAGGCGAACATGTCTTCCACGATGAAGAAGCCGACATAATTTCTTAGGCCTACTCTTAAGATGCCAAATTCTGCCTTACTCCCACGGCAGGGAAGCTGACAGGGGAATAATGTCTTACTTCCACAAACAGAAGTCGAGAGGGAAATCCTGTCTTAGTTCTACAAGCAGAAGCCTACATGGGAATCCTGTCTAATGCCTGGCGCAGACGAGAGCTTCCTGCTTACGGAAAAGTTCATTCGTGGCACTTGCCTTAAGGGGGAAGCTCCCGTGTGCGCCAGGCTTTAGGCCAACTTCAAGGATGCAGAATTCTGCCTGACTGCAACGGTGCAAAAGTTGACAGACAAAAGCCGATCTTTTAAAACCTGCGAGTTTTCTAGTTCGTTATGCTGTGGTACAAACTTAACTAGCAAAATTGATTGAAACGTCAACTCGTTGATTTGATGTATGTCTTTTTTATATATCGTTCAGTCTGGTGACATTATGTTGTAATCTAGACACTTACCGTTATCTCTGAATGCAAAGTTCACGTCCATATTATTTGAAGTTTTTATCTTTGACAGACCTGACCTCTAATAAATCAACACTGTGATGGTTTGTTTTCTCGCCGAGACTTGTTATCTCCTGTCATTAAATAGAACAACAGCCAAGTCCCCCTCTCATACCCTCATGTAAGGAAAGAGAGGGGCAAAGCCGCTCAGCAATCCGTAAACAGCGGTCAATACTGGTCCTACCAAAACAAACCAAGTCCGACTGCAGCGCTCAGGTTGGTAGGATTAGGTACTAGTCCAAGTGTTTGTCTGCAGCAAACCTTTTATGACGCTAGTGTGTGACATATAGGCCTAGTTAGTGACATCATGACCAATCAATACATTTAGCTGTTTAGAAAGCCCCTCTTGTAAAAAATGCAATATTGTGAACGGCAACGGGTTGGACAGTATGCTATCAGTTCTCTTGCCTCAGATGGGATTACACAATCCTGGGGTATGGGCGGTTAAACCCGCAAACAAGACATTGAGACATTTTTCAAAGACATGTAGTTCAAAAATAAGACGTTGTGTGGCGCCTTTCAAAGACCTTGCAGTTTTAAGACAAAGACTGTCCTACTTTTCAAAGACGTAGTTCCAAATTAAGACGTTGGGTGGCGCTTTTTAAAGACATCGCAATTCAAAGACAAGACGTTCATATTTTTCAAAGACGTAGTTCCAAATTAAGACGTCGGTGGCGCCTCATTACCGCCTCAGTCTCGCACAAGTTCATATGAAATTTATGTCAAGAACCACAAAATAATTTTATATGAACTTGCGCAAGACTGAGGCGGTAATGAGGCGCAACCCAACGTCTTAATTTGGAACTACGTCTTTGAAAAGTATGAACGTCTTGTCTTTGAATTGCGATATCTTTAAAAAGCGCCACCCAACGTCTTAATTTGGAACTACGTCTTTGAAAAGTATGACAGTCTTTGTCTTAACTGCATGGTCTTTGAAAGGCGCCACACAACGTCTTATTTTTGAACTATATGTCTTTGAAAAGTGTCGCAACGTCTTGTTTCGCCAACGTCTTAAAATGCGGGTTTAACCGCCCATACTGGGGCCTGATTTACAAAGGCATCGCTAATTCTTAGCGAAGCGAGGGCTTTGCGATAGGTTAGCGAGAACGCAAGTCTAGCGATGCGTGTTATTGTGGCGGAACACGGGGTTTTATTAGGGGGCCTGTTCAGAATTAGAATTTATGAATCTATTTATTGGAATTCCACGAATTTGTTACGGCGGTGAGCGCCTTTGATTCTTGGAAAATCCGTGGCCACGGTTCAAAATCGATCAATTGCGTCCATGGTAACTTCGTTGCGCACCACTTTACTCTTTCCTAACATTTCTGCTTAAATAGTCGGCCGCTTCGCCGTTTCGAGACTCTTGTTCCGGTCTCCTGGGTGGTGTGGTGGTCCTGCCACGTTTGTTAGAATGGGCAAATTCGGTTAGTATAGTCTTTTGATGTTGCCTTTTTCCGTATTTCCTGAGTTTCCTTAAGATCCTTAATATGATTCTTAAAGCCGCACACTATGCACCGCTACTCACTCCCCAGTTCGGCCGAATAGATAGTGCAACCTCATCTACAGGCGTGCGTAGTGTATAGAACCATAGAACCACATATTATAGCATTATCCTGCATCGAGGTTTTGGGAATCCCCTTGGGGAATCCCCAATGCTGTGTGTAGTCTTGCGCAGCCAGCCACACAGTACTGCTACGGTTCCCCAGATTCGAAACAGCGGCTGGGTGACCGAGACTATGCTCGTCGATTATAACCCATCTGTCTATAGTGTCTGGCTTTAAGAGTCAATCCACGGGTAGACCATGCAAAATCTGCAAAAAGTGCTAAGGTGGGGGGTCGGCCGATTTGGCTCATATTTTAACCATAGGTTGGCCCTCGGGCATGATGAAGATTACCAAAGTTGTTTGTTGATTGATCGCTTAGAACAGGAGTTACGGGGGTCAACGTTTTTAGCCGAATTTCCATTGAAATGGCCAGTTTTTATAGGCTGAAATATGGCCGTGTTCCCTGATTTTTCTCAATTCTGCCAAAAAATAAAATTAACCTTCCATGTGAAGAAATGAAAATAGGATTCTTTGGCAATTTTTTCCACGCACCAAAAATATTTTCCGGGTCGCTGTTCACTTCCGGGGAACCCCCTAAAAAGGGCGTCACTCCCTAGGGGTGAAAACTACCATGTCTTTTGTCGTCAATAAATCAACTGCTGCTCCGTTTCAAACAACGATACTTGGGTTATGATAAGGTTATGATGGTTTGGTGACTAGTCTGGCCTGTGCTGGTTCGATGAATCTAGGCCAGAGGGCTCTTCAATCTTCTTCCGGATTGTTGGCCTGTTGTGTTGAGTGACCAAGAAGGCGACGGCCGTGAGTTTGTTTTCGAAGTTGAAATTAGTGACTCAGGCTGTGAAAACATTGACTCGGAGTGGGAATATGACCATGTTGGTGACCTTCACCCACTCCCAAAGGGGTGATGGAGAAAAGGCCCCCAAATCAGTGGAATTGTGCAGTATTTGTGTTAGAAATGAGTCGATTGACGAAGAGGTAGCGGCCTACATGAAGTAGAAGCAGTTGCCAACATAATAAAAGTTACCACTTCAAAATCGATGAACAAGTCAGGTCACAGCGGCTCTTTGAAAACCCCTGGGGACCCCTTTTTCGACACTCATTTTTTGGCTCGGTCTGCTGGAGAAAAAGGGGGCAGTAGCGAAAGGGTAGTCAGAAACCCCAAAGGAAAGCCTGAGATTGCATAATCTCTAGGCCTACTTCAAAAAATGGGCAGGGTGCATTTGACATACATTTATTTCAAAATGAGGGCGACAGCGACATCTTTCCGTGGAGAAGTGGCGATGTCCTCATTTTAAAAATCATGAATTCAGAAGTGGCAATATTTCACACATGCCCAGTGCTACCAGAGCAGAATACGCCAAAATTGTGCAGTGACACCTCACCAAAACTGTGTTGTGAAACCTGGAATGATTGTCATGTGACACCTGCATTGCAAATGGTGGCCATGGCAGCAATCTCATCGCGTTTTGCAACTGACTGTGGAAGTTTAGGCCCCTTCTTCACGCTTTTAATAGCCAGACAATTTTCAATTGCTTCCGTATTTTGACAGATCAAAATATCATAGTGCGTACGGTCTGCATCTGATTGTCTGGGGCTTTTTGGCGTGCGTATGTTACGTCTTTTTTGTGCAAGATTTCACTTGCGTTTTTCACTAAGATTTCAAACTTACGCAAATACGCACGTTATCTAAACCCCTGCAGTACAACTAAACTTAGGCCTACTGGATCAATGGGGAAGTTGTACTTTTAAATGAAAATATGATCTTTGTTTCCACTTCAGAGTGAGCCAGCCATGCCAGCTGCATCGTCCTCTCGTACTGGTAAGAAAGGAAACCAGCAAAAAACTGGAGATGTGGCAATAATAAAAGCTGCTGAAGAAGAGCAAGAACAAAAGGTGGAAAAGGAACCCTGCAGTGGGTGTTCTGACTATTCAACCCTGAAGGCAAAATACAAAGCCTTGAAGAAGGAGAAAAAACAGTTAGAGTCAGAGTTGGAACATTATGTTTCTGGTAAGTTCACGCATCTCATCTGAAGTTGAATGTACCAGCGCATCATGCAGTTGGGTTGGTTAAATCGGCATGACACTTGTAGAATTTTTGGTATTCTTTATTTTCTCAAAATTATGCCTGACATGCCCCCTTCCTTACCCTTTCACCTGTTTGCCCTTTGGTAGCCTCCCCCTTTGAAATCTTTTCTTTGTGGAGTTGAAGTAAGCCTTTTTCGGATATTTTTTTTGTACTTGCCCCTTCCTGTTACACCACTAGAATTCTGCTTGCTCGAGTTTGAACCGCCAGGAATTATGTCCACCACGTTTTACTTCAGTACCAACCTCAATCATGAATCGTCTGCTCCTGTCGAATTTCAAATCTGGCGCCTTGACAACTGTCACTCTCCTGGTTCACTATACACTACCTCCGCCGTACATTATGTACACTGTACATCTCTGTATAGATTTCTACGTACCGGTACTTACTTCGTATCTGAATCTGCACGATCTGTCATCTGAGTTCATGGCCTAATTTGATGAACTTTTCGCTTAGTATAATCTCTGAAACTATGAGAATTCTATTCTAATGATACTTAATGATCCTTACCTGTGATCTTACTGCGTGTCATGAAGTTTTCATGTGAAAATTTAGCGTTTTGTCCAAGATGTTGACATCGATGTCATCGCGCATTGGGCGCCGCCATCTTGGCTGTCTGCTCTCGATCTTTTCTCGATCAAACTCTGCATCAAATCTCTAGTCTTTCCTCAGATTTAGTCATATTCATGAAGTGAGATGATAATTATGACACTTAACTTTACTCTCGTATATGTCTTATGAGAAATGTTACTGTTTGCTCGTAGAAATCGGACTTAGTTCCGACCCTGTCCTAACTTCGTCAAGTGACGTTTTCACTGTCGTGACCGTTGCTAATGCAGACAACAATTTCCGGCGTAACACGTGTTCGCTGTTTCAAAGTGACTCTGTCCGAATATTTAACATGCAAATTGTCTTAAACTTCGAATCTAGACTTTTCGATACCTGTTTGGAATTACCATGTAGCCGTTTTGAAGATTTAGGCCTCGGAAAATAGTTATTTTTCCATTTGAACTTGGAGTACTTTCTCTGCGCCACCGTAGTTTTCCTGCATAAATTATCTCGCGCACGCTGTTTTCGGACTCATAATTTTTGGCGTCAGCTGTGCGTCTTCGGCTATTTCTCCAAAACTTAACATGGAATTCCTTTCAGATTTCGAATAATAATTCTTAGACCTATTACCTTGCTTGTCATGTAAGATCTTGGAGATTATTATGCTAGGACTTTGATTATTCTACTTTGAATTCATGTGAGGGTCTCTCCTTGTGCGTCATTTCGTATGGCTAGGCATATTCCGTCAATTCTTGTCTACAGGTGTAGAAAAACTTAATTTACCGGTCTTCGGGACATAGGAATTTAATCAAACTTCTCATAATTAATCTTCTAGGTCACCATGACAATACTCTGAAATTTATTTGTGATCGTATGTAAACTTCGTCAGAAAAGTGAGATAGAACTTGTGAAAATTGTAAGTTCGGCGCGCTCGTCACCAGTGGTGAATGCGTTGCGATGCGTTACGTCACCCCGAGGGTATCCTCTCTTCCTCACATCTTTTCTCAAAATTCTAACATAGAAACCTTTCGGATTTTGGATATGTCATTCCTGGTTGCTAACTTTACAGTTTCTATGTTACCGATTTTGGATCAAAGGTTTTAGAACTTTACCATCGTCAAATGTTTCGGAAAGTTGTGACAAAATCTTGGAAATCCCCGTGAATTTCTACGTCACGTGACGCATTTCCGCGCTTCTCATTGGCTGAGGCGTGACGCCGAAGTCTATAAAAGGACGTCGTTTTTGCAATGGCGTCAATCTTGATCTGTGATCGGTAGAGCACACATCAACTTGTCAGGTGTGTATCCTAGGGTATGCCCTCGCGCCCTAGAATTTTTTTATACATGGGCCTCTGCCATGTAATTTACCGTCCTATATCAGTGCACAACTGTACTGTACGTCAATAGTGCAAGGGACGCCCTGTTCCCTTGCTTGGTTACCATCCTGTTGCCTAGCTACCGTTGCCATTAGAGACCTACTGTCCATGGTAGGCCTACGTCATCGATACCATTGATTCCATCTACTTTGTATTACAATACGGCTCATTGTACATGTACATATGAAGAAACAACTTTGTATATATCCATAAGAAGTGACAAAGTAAGAAGATAAAAGAAATTCCGTTACCTCAACGACTTTGTTGGCCATTTTTAAGACGAACCCAAAACTTGTGGCAGTGCCCACTTGGAGGAGAACTTCAGTTTCCCATACTTACTTGGCTTGTACACCAACTTTGGAGTCTATTTTGAGGCAAGGCTGGCATCTTCCGACCTTCAGGCGAGGTCATTCTCCGATCTTCAAGTACCAGTCATATCAAGATTCACCACCCCCTTCTGTCCTCCTTCGTCGACCCCTGAGGACTTCCCTCCCTACCACACCACCTGACGTCCAGCCTACCATGTGCCATGTGTGCAGACCTCCATGACGTCTTTCCATGCCATCAGCACCAGTGCCTGATTACGTCATCAAGATTCCATGCTATCCTATTGCCAGTTACCTGTCAGCCATATCGCCTGTTGTCTCCTTGCCTTAATTTAGATGCCACTGTGCGGTTGTACCTACCCTCTTTTCCTGGTGTCAGCTATATTTTCGTCATCATATCAGAGAAGACCATACTTTCCTGTCGCCATCCTATCTGTCCTGACTCTGTGGAGTCAGACCCGTGCCATACCCTGATGATCGTCCGTTGTTACGTCAAGCAAAATTGAGAGAAATCTGCTACAATTGGTGTCAGAAGTGGGATGATCAACTAAGGCCAACCCTCCTCCTATACCTCCTATACCGACAGAATGGTCCGTCCAGCGGAAGACGACGAATGTGAGACAAGCCCGTCGGAAGAGCCACCCACTACAACAACTAACGCTTCTCCAATTATATTTTAGAAAGTCCTACTGCTTTCACCTATTCCTATGAGTCCTGAAGAAGACAATACCATTCACGTCGAAGTAACTATCTTCCTGCACGACATCGTCATTACCGTCAAGCGTAAAGAACCGAAAGAGACGACCACTCCCGTCGCTGACAGTGAAGATTAATTAGACAAGGTGATTATTCCTAATTAACCCCTCTTTAAGAAATACAAGATGGCCGAAGGAGATGCAAACGTGACTCGCGATGAAATTGAAAGTGAAGATGAAGAAATTACCTTTCCATTTGGAGGCAACCAGGTGTCCCCTAACCAATTAGCCGCAGGTGATGGACCGAATATACCCGATGGCAACAACTGGGGTAAGCCGGTCAAGATTGAATACTTTACCTCTGAAGCCAAGCAATCGTGGACCGTCTGGCGCAAGATGTTTGAAAGGATCGCCAAACTTTTTTTTTTTTTATTTAAATTTTTTATTGGTACCAATGTGCTGCCTTTCTACAAAAAAGTTCCCTACAATGCCCGGCAGCTGGGTTTTGGGTGTTTATAAAAGGATTGTTATCATCAAAAAACATTTTTTCATTGTTTTCATTCAGATTACAACCTTTTGATGAATATAGTTCGTGGTAGAAATCCTTTTGCGCATTCATTATATCCTTTATTTCTGTTAACACTGAGCCATCATCGCCAAACTTAACAGATGGGAAGGAGACCTGGCCAATCGACTGTTCGCTCATCTCCGTGGTGACGCCCTGGAAGTTGCTTGTGGTTTGCCAGATAGTGAGCTGGAACAATACGACAACCTGGTTCAAGCCCTTGACAGACAATTCGGACCATCAAAGCAGGCAGAACTCCACCTAGCCGAACTTCGCAACCGAAAGAAAAAACCAGATGAAAGCTTCCGTGAACTTGGACGTTCCATTAAGAAACTTAGCGCCTTAGCTTACGACTGCAACTACGAAGTAAGAGAACACCTGGCGAAAGCCGATTTCATCAGTGCGATCCCAGACAAGGAATTGAGAATAATGTTTCTGCAAGGCCGACCTTCCAACCTCGAAGAAGCGATCCAACTTGCCGAAGAAAACTCAGGCTATAGAAAGTGGGCTGGCGAAATCGACGGTAAACATGCCAAAACCTCAGTGCGCAACGTGACGAACAAAGACCCCGACGACTATGGAAGCCGTCTGCAGAAGCTCCAAGAAACCGTAGAACAGCTGGTCATCAGCCAGGAGAACCAGAAGAAAAGGAAAACCAGAAGCGAAATCGTCTGTTGGAATTGCTCCCAGGTCGGACACTTCAGTTCCGAGTGCCGAATGCCGAGACAGGGAAACGGAAACAGGCCGGCGCATGCGCCACGGGGGGAGCGTCGGTCATAAACGGTAACCATGACGACAGTCCTCGACAGCACCTCCTAGAAACAACACCACCACCAGACAACCAGAAGCCCACAGAGAAAAAATCTTCCCGAGAAGCAACCGATGTACAGATGGCAGATCAAACAGTCCCCGTGCGACGTATTGGGCCCATGTCGGATGACGGATTGTTTGTCATTGCCAGGATCCAAAATGTTCGGACCAAAATGATCATTGACACCGGATCATGTGTGACAATATTGAGCCATGAGAAGTACCAACAAATTCCATCAATTTCAAGACCACCGTTACAAAAAGCTGAGATCAAGTTAGCCACAGCGGACGACAGTCCTCTTCACGTGTACGGGCAATGTGACCTTGACCTCGGAATTTTGAATAAGCAGAACACCTATTTTACAATCGTTGTGGCCGATATTCAAGCTGAAGGATTTCTCGGGATGGATTTTATTAGATATTTCAACTGTGAACTGTTTCCAGCTTCTAAGTCATTGGTGTGCCGTGGAGAACAAGTGTTGTGCGGAGATGTAACATCTACGAAGACAAGTCTTGGCAGATGCTGTCGATTGATTGTGTTCGAGAAAACCGTCATACCCCCGAATTCCAGAAGAGTAATATTAACAAAGAAGTCAAGATCGACTAATGAAGGAAAATGGGCCATAGCTGAAGCTGCAAATCCAATGAAAAAGACCAAAACACTACCATCAGGATGTGTCGTCGGAAGATCTATTGTCGACACAGAAAATTTTCTCATTCCCATACCCGTCATCAACGTCACAGAAGAAACCATGGTATTAGAAATCGGAACACCCATCGGAATAATGAACCCCGTCAAACAAATGAGCCCATTTATAACAGACAGTGAAGAAGATTCTGAAGATGTAAAGAAGAATTCCGATGTTAAAGATCAAAGTGAAGAAGAAATCGTGGAAACACGTGAGAAGAAGAAGTTTGATGAAGAAGAATATCACATAGAGTCCGTTCAGCTACCGGGCGGCCAGGAATGCCGAAAGCGAAGAATGCCANGTAAGCCCTGAGCTAAAAAAAACCCTTGTCCGTGACTGCGTGATAGAGGAAATCGCGGAAACGCGTGAGAAGAAGTTTGATGAAGAAGAATATCACATAGAGTCCGTTCAGCTACCGGGCGGCCAGGAATGCCGAAAGCGAAGAATGCCAGTAAGCCCTGAGCTAAAAAAACCCCTTGTTCGTGACTGCGTGATAGAAGAAGAGGAAATCGCGGAAACGCGTGAAGTAACGAAGAGGCCTGGAGGGACTCGGAGAGAGTCTACGAAGAGTTTATCCGTCAATCCCGGCGAATCTACCGAGAGCGACAAAGACACCGGTGTTGTAAATACGTTAGCCGCTGACCACAGTTCTACGTCACCCAATCATTGTGATGTCGGAACCGAAGCCAGCGTTGAAGAATTAGCGAATGAGCTGCCAGAATCATTGCAGGAGATGTTCAGAAACAGATCGGCCCATCTTACGGGCAATCAGCCTGCGAAGTTGCAGAAATTGTTACTAAGTCACATGACACTTTTTTCTAAATCGAAACTTGATATTGGGAAAGTTACCGGAATAAAGCACGAGATCGATACCGGCAATGCGCCACCTTTGAGCCAACCAATGAGAAGATTACCTATCCACCAACAAGACGAAGCAGACAGACAAGTAGAAGAAATGCTGACCGCTGGTGTAATTGAGAAGTCCGTGAGCCCCTGGAGTTGCGGAGTAGTCCTCGCAGAGAAGAAAGATGGGACACAGCGGTTCTGCATAGACTTTAGAAGATTGAATAGTGTAACAGTTAAGACCAACAGTGGCTTGCAACGAATTGATACCGAATTAGACAGTTTGCAGGGATCGAAATGGTTCTCCGCCCATGACATTACCAGTGCATATTGGAACGTGGAGATGGATGAAAAGTCAAAGGAAAAAACCGCCTTCACGACCAGACTTGGTCACTTCCAGTTCCGACGTATGCCGTTTGGACTTGTCAATGCCGGAGCAACATTTTCTCCCCTTATGCAACATATCCTCGGCGGATTGGAATGGAGAGCTTGCCTCATTTACTTAGATGACGTCATCACTATGGGGAACGATTTCGATGATGCGTTAAACAATTTATCCCACGTTTTCACTAAACTACAAGAAGCGGGCATCAAGCTGAAACCAAAGAAATGTAACCTCTTCCAAAAGGAAGTAGAATGTTTAGGACATCTCGTGACCGAGAATGGCATCGGAATCGCCCCTGACAAAATTGAGACCGTGAGAGATTGGCCAACTCCAGAAAACCTTACCGATGTGAAATCTTTCCTGGGACTCGTTACCTACTACAAGTCATTCATCCCTTCATTTGGAGACGTTGCACGTTCATTATACCGACTGTCAAATGCAGATCAAGAATTCATTTGGGACGAAGAGTGCGACCAAGCCTTCAAGAAATTAAAGCAACTCCTGATTTCGGCGCCTATCCTTGGTTATCCGAACTGCCATGGAAAGTTTATACTCGATACAGATGCTTCTGCTTATGCCCTCGGTGCCGTCCTGAGTCAAATGCAAGGTGGAGAAGAACGAGTCATATCATATGGGAGCAAGACCTTATCCCCTTCAGAAAAAAACTACTGCGTTACCCGGAGGGAATTGCTGGCTGTCGTCACCTTCGTCAAGAAATATCGTCACTATTTAGATGGCAAGAAATTCACGATCAGGACAGACCATAGTTGCCTGCAATGGTTAATGAACTTCAAAGAACCTGAGGTCAGCTCGCCCGTTGGATCGAATACCTGAGCACGTTCGACTTTGAAATCGTCCACCGTAGAGGCCATCTCCACGGGAATGCTGATGCATTGTCAAGACCTCCCTGTTCATATTGTACGAAGAAGAACAATCGATCCCCCTGCGTCCGACTGATAATAACGCCTGATGACCAAGTTAAAGAAGCATCAACGCAGACCGATCATTCTGGTCCTTTGGAGGATGCGGCACCAACCAAAATAAAGTGGATCCCTAAACATTGGTACCAAAGACCTAGGCCCGTGAAGAAGAAAAGAAAACCTATCCCAAAACGAACAACCAGTGTCAACCAGATCCTGATTAACAAAGCCCGCGAATGGTCAGACGAAGCCATCAGTTCTGCCCAGGAAGAAGACTCAGAATTTAAATGGATAGTTCAGTTGAAGAAGGAACATGCTGAGAGACCACCTTGGGAGACGGTATCGTTACATGATGAGGCTGATAAACATTATTGGTCCATGTGGGATCAGCTGGTGTTGCAGAATGATGTTCTCTGCCAACGATACGAGTCTGAAGACGGGAAGACCGCCAAGTTAAAGCCACTTCTACCTCGCATGTTCCGTCAGGAATTATTTGACCACTTACATTCAGCTAGGACAGCTGCTCATCTTGGCACTCAGAAGACCTATGAAAAATTCAAGAGTCGTTTTTACTGGAAGAATATGAAAGACACAGTGACAGAGATGTGTGAAAACTGCGACAGGTGTGAATCACGAAAAGCGCCACCACATCGCAATAAAGGACAACTCCAGACCTACCTGGTGGGATTACCATTTGAAAGAATAAGCACAGACATACTTGGCCCTCTCCCTGTCACAGCCAGAAGGAACAAGTACATCATCTTGGTGGGGGATCATTTCACCAAATGGATAGAGGCGTACGCGATGCCAAACCAAGAAGCCATTACAGTCGCCAGAAAGATCGTTAATGAATTCATCTGCCGCTATGGGTCCTTCAGACAACTTCATTCAGACCAAGGCACCAACTACGAGTCCAATCTTATAAAAGAAGTGTGCAAAATTTTAGATATCCAAAAAACACGTACCACACCCGTCCACCCCCAATCCGATGGAATGATAGAACGTCACAATCGAATCTTACTCAACTCCCTAGCTATGATGGTAAAGAAGAACCAGAAGGATTGGGATGAACAGTTACCCTTCGCCATGGCGGCCTATCGCTCCTCCGTGCACAGTACAACTGGTGAAACACCTTATTTCATGATGTTCGGACGAGAAATTACATTACCACTTGATGTCTTATACGGCAACCCCACTGAAGAGGAAACAGAAGTGCCAGAATATACTCAAGAACTCAGACGGCGATTAGATGACGCATTTTCCAGTGCCAGGAGACAGATCGAAAATAACCATCGGCGTCAGAAACGCACTTATGATCAGCGCCAACATGGGAAGCCGTTTGCGGTCGGCGATTTTGTCTGGCTATACTGCCCCAGACATAAGAAAGGATTGGCAACGAAACTCTCTTGTAACTGGCATGGTCCCTATCAAGTCATCAAGCGACTGTCCGACACCATATACCGCATACAGAAGAACAGACTGTCAAAACCGAAAGTCATCCATTACGATCGCCTGAAATTGTACCGGGGAACAGCTGCTAGGCCATGGCCTGTTCAGGAAACCACACCTGTTATTGAATCTACGGAGGAAGACCTCAACCTGGAACGTGCGACAGAGACTGATACTCCTAATGAAAACACTCCGCCTGCGGAACGCCTCCGTGCTCGGGCGAACATCAATCCTCCCAAACGTTATGCATTTTCTGAAGATTAAATAAGTTGGTTTAGAAAGAATTCCGTCTTTATCATTACAGTATGCCGTTTCAAAGAAACCCGTCATTTTCCTGTCCTCATTGCCGCCGGAGGTACACTTCACGAAAGGCCTTGACCACACACAAGTTAACCTGCGGGAAGCCAGCAAGCATGCCATGTCCCGACCCATTTTGCCCTCATATGTTCACCTCCGCAGAAAGAGCCGCGTTCCATTACTCTGAAGAACATTCAGCTGAACTGCACGCCTGTCCTTTTCCTTACTGCGAGAAGACATTTGAAACCAAGGCCGCAGTAACCCGCCACACGAAGAAGGCCCATCATCGACCTTGCCCCCGATTCATGATGAACAACACTCAAAAGTCTGATGACCTGAACGATGCCCCTGCCTCTGGCGACACTGATCCTATTCCTACCCCGATGCATGTTGAACCAGAAGAAGAAGATATTCGCGAAGTGGTGGAAGAAAAAGACGAATCGATAGATGAGCTTGGAAAGAACAGAAAGACGAAAACCATCGTCCGCACATCGTTCGAGACCTTGTCCAATGGCACCACCGTCAAGACCACGGAGATATCGAGTTCTGTTAAATCTTCACTGCCTACCGATTATAATCCACTATGACCCCTTCCACCTTTACTTTACTTCAGAATGCCATTCTCAAAAGAAAATCGCTTTTTGTGTGGGAAGTGCCCGGCCAAGTTTTCGTCACCTAGAGACCGCAACCGCCATGAGGACACCTGCTCACCACCTGGACCGTCCACTCATCCCATCATCGCCACGACCGCCAGTGCCACAACTATCAACACAACCTTGCCGAATTCTCCAGCCATATATTCCGTTACTAGCACTACCACAGTACCTGCGACAACATCTGCAGCATCCACCAAAGTGACTGAGAACTCTACACCTACATCCAATGATCCAATCTACGTTCCTACACCTTTTCCCACTACAAGATCCTCGTCTATTACCTCAGCCATCTATGTACCAACACCAATCGTTGCCACGTCAAGATCTACAACTTCCATCCGCACGACCTTATCTTCCACTTCCATCACCTCCGTCGCCTCATCCGGTTCTACCGTCGACACCACAAGACCTCTGCCACCCTTGCTCCACCTGCACCATTTAAGAGACCTATGAAGCGGCCAGAACACCTGCCGAATCTCCTAGACACCACCCTACCGAAGAAGTTTACCCGCACGACCATTGTTGAACAACCTGGCTACAAGAAGACTGTGACTGAGACCTGGGAATATCCGGACCACTGAACTACAAGATGACGTCACCTTCTTCCAGAGACATTGTCCCCTCCTCTGTATGTGTGTCTGTGTGCGTGTGACATAATTTTTCGCGGTCAAATCCGAGCAGGCTCGAATTTTAGTGGGAGGCTGTGTAGAATTTTTGGTATTCTTTATTTTCTCAAAATTGTGCCTGACACGCCCCCTTCCTTACCCTTTCACCTGTTTGCCCTTTGTTTGGTAGCCTCCCCCTTTGAAATCTTTTCTTTGTGGAGTTGAAGTAAGCCTTTTTCGGATATTTTTTTTGTACTTGCCCCTTCCTGTTACACCACTAGAATTCTGCTTGCTCGAGTTTGAACCGCCAGGAATTATGTCCACCACGTTTTACTTCAGTACCAACCTCAATCATGAATCGTCTGCTCCTGTCGAATTTCAAATCTGGCGCCTTGACAACTGTCACTCTCCTGGTTCACTATACACTACCTCCGCCGTACATTATGTACACTGTACATCTCTGTATAGATTTCTACGTACCGGTACTTACTTCGTGTCTGAATCTGCACGATCTGTCACCTGAGTTCATGGCCTAATTTGATGAACTTTTCGCTTAGTATAATCTCTGAAACTATGAGAATTCTATTCTAATGATACTTAATGATCCTTACCTGTGATCTTACTGCGTGTCATGAAGTTTTCATGTGAAAATTTAGCGTTTTGTCCAAGATGTTGACATCGATGTCATCGCGCATTGGGCGCCGCCATCTTGGCTGTCTGCTCTCGATCTTTTCTCGATCAAACTCTGCATCAAATCTCTAGTCTTTCCTCAGATTTAGTCATATTCATGAAGTGAGATGATAATTATGACACTTAACTTTACTCTCGTATATGTCTTATGAGAAATGTTACTGTTTGCTCGTAGAAATCGGACTTAGTTCCGACCCTGTCCTAACTTCGTCAAGTGACGTTTTCACTGTCGTGACCGTTGCTAATGCAGACAACAATTTCCGGCGTAACACGTGTTCGCTGTTTCAAAGTGACTCTGTCTGAATATTTAACATGCAAATTGTCTTAAACTTCGAATCTAGACTTTTCGATACCTGTTTGGAATTGCCATGTAGCCGTTTTGAAGATTTAGGCCTCGGAAAATCGTTATTTTTCCATTTGAACTTGGAGTACTTTCTCCGCGCCACCGTAGTTTTCCTGCGTAAATTATCTCACGCACGCTGTTTTCGGACTTCATAATTTTTGGCGTCAGCTGTGCGTCTTCGGCTATTTCTCCAAAATTTAACATGGAATTCCATTCAGATTTCGAATAATAATTCTTAGACCTATTACCTTGCTTGTCATGTAAGATCTTGGAGATTATTATGCTAGGACTTTGATTATTCTACTTTGAATTCATGTGAGGGTCTCTCCTTGTGCGTCATTTCGTATGGCTAGGCCTATTCCGTCAATTCTTGTCTACAGGTGTAGAAAAACTTAATTTACCGGTCTTCGGGACATAGGAATTTAATCAAACTTCTCATAATTAATCTTCTAGGTCACCATGACAATACTCTGAAATTTATTTGTGATCGTATGTAAACTTCGTCAGAAAAGTGAGATAGAACTTGTGAAAATTGTAAGTTCGGCGCGCTCGTCACCAGTGGTGAATGCGTTGCGATGCGTTACGTCACCCCGAGGGTATCCTCTCTTCCTCACATCTTTTGTCAAAATTCTAACATAGAAACCTTTCGGATTTTGGATATGTCATTCCTGGTTGCTAACTTTACAGTTTCTATGTTACAGATTTTGGATCAAAGGTTTTAGAACTTTACCATCGTCAAATGTTTCGGAAAGTTGTGACAAAATCTTGGAAATCCCCGTGAATTTCTACGTCACGTGACGCATTTCCGCGCTTCTCAGTGGCTGAGGCGTGACGCCGAAGTCTATAAAAGGACGTCGTTTTTGCAATGGCGTCAATCTTGATCTGTGATCGGTAGAGCACACATCAACTTGTCAGGTGTGTATCCTAGGGTATGCCCTACGGGGCTCGCGCCCTAGAATTTTTTTTATACATGGGCCTCTGCCATGTAATTTACCGTCCTATATCAGTGCACAACTGTACTGTACGTCAATAGTGCAAGGGACGCCCTGTTCCCTTGCTTGGTTACCATCCTGTTGCCTAGCTACCGTTGCCATGAGAGACCTACTGTCCATGGTAGGCCTACGTCATCGATACCATTGATTCCATCTACATTGTATTACAATACGGCTCATTGTACATGTACATATGAAGAAACAACTTTGTATATATCCATAAGAAGTGACAAAGTAAGAAGATAAAAGAAATTCCGTTACCTCAACGACTTTGTTGGCCATTTTTAAGACGAACCCAATACTTGTGGCAGTGCCCACTTGGAGGAGAACTTCAGTTTCCCATACTTACTTGGCTTGTACACCAACTTTGGAGTCTATTTTGAGGCAAGGCTGGCATCTTCCGACCTTCAGGCGAGGTCATTCTCCGATCTTCAAGTACCAGTCAGATCAAGATTCTCTGTCCTCCTTCGTCGACCCCTGAGGACTTCCCTCCCTACCACACCACCTGACGTCCAGCCTACCATGTGCCATGTGTGCAGACCTCCATGACGTCTTTCCATGCCATCAGCACCAGTGCCTGATCGCGTCATCAAGATTCCATGCTATCCTATTGCCAGTTACCTGTCAGCCATATCGCCTGTTGTCTCCTTGCCTTAATTTGGATGCCACTGTGCGGTTGTACCTACCCTCTTTTCCTGGTGTCAGCTATATTTTCGTCATCATATAAAAGAAGACCATACTTTCCTGTCGCCATCCTATCTGTCCTGACTCTGTGGAGTCAGACCCGTGCCATACCCTGATGATCGTCCGTTGTTACGTCAAGCAAAATTGAGAGAAATCTGCTACACACTGGATTCCCCCACTCTGATAAGTCGTCATGAATTTTCCCTGGGGACAAATTGTCCTGTGTAACCGGTGATCGCAGTGCCATCTTCATGACTTCACCACACACGGACGAACTAAAATGCACGTTTGCCGGAAGATCGCATTTTTATCGCTCACTTTGAAGCATTTCTTGAGTAGAGGGCATTGATGCATCACATTTTCAAGTTTAATGTATCGGTACATGTAGTTGCATCTCAGCCATGTCAACACCATATCGCATGTCACTGACACAAGTAAGTGCCACTGTTGGTTGCTTTGCATTTTCAGGCACATTCAGTACACAAACATGTACATGTACGGTACCTTGAAAACAACCACTTTAAAATATAATCAAACATGTCAAATGGAAAATCATTTGCAGGCTTATGAGAAAAAATCAAAATGTTTTTGATAATTTTCAGATGCAGGTGATCTGGTTAGATCCTTAAAAGACTTAAGGCCTGTCTACACGATCATACATTTGTTCAAAACGTCCTCATACATTTGTATGATGATGTTCATGGACAGATATTTGATTGTGTAAGCTGTTTTCCCAACAAACATGAACAGCAACCAACATGTATGATGATGTTCAAATTTGTATAATGATGTTCATGGACAAATGTATGATCGTGTGGACTGTTTTCCCAACAAACCTGAACATGTATGATGATGTTCAAATTTTTAGCTGCATGTTTCATCTTGCCAATGCAAAACATCCCCCCAAAAAATGTGTGATGATGTTCGGGGACAAATGTATGATCGTGTGGACGGTTTTCCCAACAAACTTGAACAGCATCCAACATTATCCTTTCTCCATCATACTTCATCATACAATGTCCATGAATGTTGGACTGTAGATCGAAATCCACAACAAACTTGAACATCATCATACAAGATTATGATGCTGCTTTGAACAATGTATGATGATGTTCAAAATTTTAGCTGCATTGTCACAAGACAGAAATCGACAAACAAGCTTGGACATCATCATACAAATGTATGATGATGTTATGAACAAATGAAAGATCGTGTAGACGAGCCTTTATACCAAACAATGAAGGATAAATCAGAATATGCTGGTTCATCTTCCTCGAGCTCGAAGTCAGAGGGGTCAAGGTCATCTGCACCTGCCATGGAAAATGTAAGTACAATGACTTATCTAATATATGTGACCCAGCACAACAAAATTGGTCGGAATGCACACAGAAGAAAACGGGTATTCGAAAAACCTGGACGATGGACGGTGGATGATGGACGATGGACGGCTCCTTTCAGCATCATCGATCTCCACCACCTGGATGATAATTGTCGCATTTCCAACATACCTCCAAGACGTAAAAAATACGCCGCAAGAATTTAATTGAAAAATTGCACCAAATCAAAGTATATCGTGCAAGATTTATAAAATATCATCCTGGGTGCATTTCGTCATTTTCACGAATTTTCTCTTTGTTCCAACATTATCCTTTCTCCATCATACTTCATCATACAATGTCCATGAATGTTGGACTGTAGATCGAAATCCGCAACAAACTTGAACATCATAATACAAGATTATGATGCTGCTTTGAACAATGTATGATGATGTTCAAAATTTTAGCTGCATTGTCACAAGACAGAAATCGACAAACAAGCTTGGACATCATCATACAAATGTATGATGATGTTTTGAACAAATGTATGATCGTGTAGACGAGCCTTTATACCAAACAATGAAGGATAAATCAGAATATGCTGGTTCATCTTCCTCGAGCTCGAAGTCAGAGGGGTCAAGGTCATCTGCACCTGCCATGGAAAATGTAAGTACAATGACTTATCTAATATATGTGACCCTGCACAACAAAATGGGTCGGAATGCACACAGAAGAAAACGGGTATTCGAAAAACCTGGACGATGGACGGTGGATGATGGACGATGGACGGCTCCTTTCAGCATCATCGATCTCCACCACCTGGATGATAATTGTCGCATTTGCGACATACCTCCAAGACGTAAAAAATACGCCGCAAGAATTTAATTGAAAAATTGCACCAAATCAAAGTATATCGTGCAAGATTTATAAAATATCATCCTGGGTGCATTTCGTCATTTTCACGAATTTTCTCTTTGCATGGCAAGTTTGACGCCTTTATTTGGGACATTTCCGGCAAACAGCCGTACAGTGGGATTATTGCTGGGAAGGGCTGGAAAATTAATGCTATACCGACTATAATTCGGGAATGGGGAGATAGGGTGTCTACAAAACTAACACCTAAGACCCCACTGTATAAAAATAAGACCCTGTTATAAAAGTAAGACCCCCACTGTACAAAAGTAAGACCCTGTTATAAAAGTAAGACCCCACAGTACAAAAGTAAGACCCTGTTATAAACGTAAGACCCGCACTGTACAAAAGTAAGACCCTGTTATAAAAGTAAGACCCCACAGTACAAAACTAAGACCCTGTTATAAAAGTGAGACCCCCACAGTACAAAACTAAGACCCAGGCGGCACCACTACAAATGACCTTGACCTTTATCCCCGGAAGTGACCTTGACCTGAAATGAAGGCAATAGAGGGCGTCATGAACTCAATAACCCTGGATGATCTGTAGAATGGCGGAATAGTATGGAGTGGTTTTTGTGTGGTGCCCGATTCTGGATTTAAAAATATCATCATGGGACCGACGAAATCCCCTAGTAATACCCAGAAGTCGAAGGACAATCCTCCTCCTCAACGTAAGAGTGAAAAAAGACAACGAACGACAACGGCTAACCAGAATGTCGCTGGATTAGTTAGCAAAGGTGAGAGTCTTCCCTCGTCCGAGGCCCAACCCGTGGGCGTGGCACAAAGCACGACTCTTGATATTACGGCGTGGATGCAGCAAATTAATGAGAAACTTGCCAAATTAGATATGTTAGACAAACTAGACGATAAAATGAACTCTTTTGAGGCAAAATTAGAGAAAGTATCAAGTCTTGCAAATGATCTGGAAAAAAGTGTGCAGTTCATGTCCAACACGCAAAATGACATGTCGAAAAGGCTTGACGACGGTGTGCAGGTTCTAAAGACTGAGGTGGAAACTCTTAAAGGAAAGGTAAACCCTGGGATGTTAGAGTATGTATAGAACCATTAAGTATAAAAAGAAAACTATGCAAGTTATCAGCCATGCACACTGAACCTACATATAGTTTTTTAGTGATAAAAAATCGGCAGCCCGTTTCGCTGGGTTCGCGTTTTCTCTCAACCGGAAGTGACGAGTGCGCCACCCAAACAATAGCAGGCCTATACACAAACATACATCAAGTATATACACACAGGCCTACATACGCACATGATGCACTTCGCTGAACAGCTTGATTGTGCATGGTGCGAGTTTTCGTCTTATGTCACATGGCCGCGATTAAATCTGCGAAATGGAATATCGCAGTCTCTGATCAATTTGATCCCCATCCGCGGCATGCAAACAATGCAACAAAGCCGCCATGATGGTATTGTATGGGTGGGCAAAACGTCATAATCGCGCTAGTCCTCGCGAGAGACGGCGATAATTAGACATGAATGGCGCGCTTCATGAATTGGCTAAAAACATCAAAATTGCTCAATTTATTCTTATACGGCGTATTATCAGTAATTTTTTCAGGGCATAAACGTAATATCTATATACAGAAAACCTACAGAACGAAGGTTTTGGCCAGGGTTTACCTTTCCTTTCAGCTCGAAAACTCTCAGTTAAAGGACACTCTTCTTGACCTCCAACGTAGGTCGATGCGTGAGAATTTGTTCTTCCATAACATTCCTGAAGAAAAGGATGAAAATGTTGCCAATGTCGTTCTGGATTTCTGCGTCAATAAGCTAGAGATATCTGACGCCCATGAAAGATTTCGGATCGATCGTGCTCATCGATTTGGTAAGAGGGACAGGACCAAACCACGTCCAATCGTGTGTAGGTTCCTACTTCCAAGACAGGGAGGATATTAGACGTAAAGGCCTGAACCCACTGTCGCGTTTTGCCGCCGCGGTTTCATCACTGCCCGACAAATCCTTTGTTATTTTCTTGGTCCGCTGCCTTTTAACAAAGCATTTTCTGCCGGTGCGTTTCCCCGCTGCGTGAAAACGCGTCAGTGGGTTCGGGCCTTAAAGCTGAAGGGTACAAACTTTGGCATGTCAGAGCAATTTCCTAAGGAGATCGAGGCCAAAAGGAAAACTCTTTACCCACTACTTCGTAAAGCAAAACGTGAGGGTAAAAAAGCTGTGCTAAATGTCGACAAGTTGTACATTGATGGTGTGTTATACACCGCGTCGGATGTAAATCGTGACGGTCAACTCGTCCACAAACCACGACAGCAGGGCATGAGGCCCGCATCACCGATGGCAACGCAGATGGTAACTCCCTAGGACATCGCGGAGGAACGTGAGGAGCCCCATCGCTTCCAAGATGTGGTGATCTGTGGAGAAAATGAGGAGGATGTATTGACTTTTGTAAATTTAAATGTGTGTGGGCTAAAAGCCAAATTAAGACGTAGTAATGACTTCGAGGAATATTTGAACCAATTTGAGTTTATCTGTTTGACTGAGACTAAACTTGATGATGTCGATGATTTTTCGTTTTCTGGCTATTCGGTATTCAGAAAAGACAGGCAAAAATGTTCTGTCAATCCCTTTGATTCTTTGGAACGTGATATTGTAAATTTAGGAAATAAATACGATTGCTATTTTTGTTTGACAGGTGATTTAAATGCACACACTGGCACTGCACCTGATTTTACTATTGTGAATGACCCTGCAAATTTGGTCATGGGCGAGTCAACCGAAATTGATCTTATTGAAGACAGTGGCATTACTATTCCTGTCCGTCAGTCCGAGGAAAAAGTGCGCATGAATAATTTTGGCCACCGCCTACTTGAACTTTGTCAAAGCCAGTGCATATATATTGTAAATGGTAGAATGGGCAAGGGCTCGAACATTGGTAGAAATACTTGTGCCGAGAGTGCTGTTGACGACTATTTTATAACTTCCCCTGAACTGTTTCCTGGAATTGCTGACTTCTTTGATGACGAGTTTGGCCCGCTTTTGTCGGACAAACACAACCCGGTAGTATTCTCACTGCGGCGGTCAAAGCGCATTGATGAACTAAATGAACAAGTGCGTGATTCAACAACTAATGCTAATACTTCCAGTAGTACGGCTCCAAAATGGGCCAGTGACAAGGCAAGTGACTTCGTAAGTAATTTGGAGTTAAATGAAATTGAATTACTGATGCGAAGAATTCAGCAACTCCCTGGAAATTATGAAGACCCTGCATCAGATCTCGATGATATTTTGCATAAATTTAGTGCATTATTTGAAAGAAGCGCCAAATTAACTTTTGGCGCGCCTGAATCGAGAAAGAATAAATTACCCGCTACAATGGCCAATAAGAAGCCTTGGTTCAAAAATGAATGCACGAGAGGTAGAAAGGCATACAGATGTGCGAAAGAAAAGCATAGAAGAGGCAGAACCGTCGAAAATTTAAATAGCTTGAAGCAAGAAGGGAAACAATATGAGAAAGTATTAAATAAGTTTAGAAGGTAACATGACCAAGATCGTATTAAATCTTTGAGACACTTAAAAAAGGGCAATCCTAAAGAGTTTTGGAAAATAGTGAATCCTAAAAAGAAGGAAAGCCCAGTTGAAGTCTCCTTGTCAGATTTTTATGAACATTTTAAACTTCTGAATGAGAAGCCGGCCGACCATGAACATAACATATTAGATGAGGAACAGGTTGTCAGGAGGAATGACCTCCTAGACAAACCAATTGAGAAAGATGAGGTGACTAAGGCGATAAACTCTTTAAAGAATAATAAAGCAAGCGGTTGTGATAGAATTAGAAATGAATATATTAAGACGTCGGCCCCACTTCTGATTGATTTTTATTGTTGTCTGTTTAATATTGTCCTTGAAACAGGAATTTTACCTACATCCTGGACTGTTGGAATTATAAAACCCATCTTTAAGAAGGGAGATACCAAAAATCCTGGAAATTATAGAGGAATAACGCTGCTAAGTTGTCTCAGCAAACTCTTCACTTCTATTCTGAACAATAGGGTTGTCAAATTTCTTGAAGATTCCGGCCTTTTAGGAGAGGAACAGGCCGGATTCCGGAGTGGTTATTCGACGGTTGACCATGTTTTTGTATTAAAGGCACTGATTGATATTTATGCCAGTAAAGGGGAAAAGTTATACTGCGCTTTTGTCGACCTGAAACAAGCTTTTGACACCATTTGGAGAATTGGTCTTTGGAAAAAATTGATTGCTATTGGTGTCAACGGTAAAGTGTTGAGGGTAATTCAGAATATGTATAATGCTGCCAAATCATGTATTCAGGTGAAAGGTGACATGTCTGACGAGTTTTGTTGTTCGCTTGGGGTCAGACAGGGAGAAAATCTCTCCCTGGTGCTGTTTGCAATTTACTTAAATGATCTGGAAGACTATCTGTCCCAGTCGGCATTCAACGGACTTGAAAACTTGCATAATATTGCCTATTGTGATTATGTTGCTGAGATGGGAATCTACCTGAAATTAGCCGTCTTACTCTATGCTGATGACATGACAGTACTTGCTGACACCCCTGAAGGGCTGCAAGCTGGGATAGATGCTCTTTCTGATTACTGTCAACAGTGGAAGTTAAAATTAAACACAGATAAAACTAAAATTGTGATTTTTTTCACGTGGAAGGCCCAGACGAAACGGGATACGTTTTAATTTCAATGGAATAGACTTGGAAATAGTGGAAGTTTTTACATACCTTGGAGTCGAGTTTTTCTATACGGGGTCATTTAGACAAGCTGTTAAAACGCGTAGTGAAAAAGCACAGAAAGCAATGTACACTCATGGAAAAAAGTAAATGGACAGCACTTTTTCTTGAATATCTCCAAACCATTGCGATGTTGGAGACTGAGCCTAACATATGTGATAGCAAATTTTCCTGGCTATCTGATGACATCAAAGTCCAGAAAACCCGGTGAAATCCACCTTTGATAGGAGGAATTTTGTAAAGTCATGTTTTCGGCTACTTTTTTATTTGCAGGTTTTCACTGAAAATTTTTATGGGAGTGTGTTCCTCTGATCGAGAGCTTTCATATCATATCTTAAATTTTCAATTATTTTAATTAGAAATGTGGTTTTTAACCACTTTTATCGAATAACCACTTTTATCGAAATTATTCTGCACATGCCAGACACACCTTTGACACAGTCCCTTGCTGTCATTGTCCTGTTGAGTAGATCAGAATAAATGGCCATTCAATAGCTTTTTGTGTGTTGACGTGTGCCTGTGGTTATAGGCCTGCACTCAGTTGATAGAAAATCCACCACACAATTCAAATAGCGTCCAATTGAATTTAGATCAATGAAGTTTAGAGTTAGTCAACCACCAGTTACCCAATAGAGTGTCACAAGTGGACCGTGTTGAAAATTGACCCTATGTAGGAAATTGACCGTCTGACCACCGCCTTCCATGACAAAGGGCCGTATTCTAGAAGCTTCCTTAAGTGTAAGGTCTACCTTTAGCTATTGTTTGCAGGGCAGAATACAAAAGATTGAAGTGGACCTTAGAGTTAAGGAGGCTTCTAGAATAAGGACCTTGGTTTTGCTCATTCATTGTGAAGTAGAAATAACAACACATCTCATAATAGGTCGGAGAGGGCCTTTTCAAAGGTGTGTCTGGCATGCCCTTACGAAAAAGTCCCATATGTGATTTTTTTTCACATACGTGAAATGACTATTCCCATATGTGAAACGGCTCTTCACATATGTAAAAACCTTTCCATTATGTGAATTTTATTTTCCCACATGTGATTTTCAGATTCCCATATGTTAATTTTCATTTACCACATGTAAAATTTACATGGGATTATTTCACACGTGGGAATTTTTTTTCACAATTGGGAAACTTACGAAATTACCACATGTTATTTTTCTACATGTGTTATTTTTATTTTCACACATGGGAATTTTAAAATTACCATGTGTGATTTTGTTCACACATAGTACTTCTGTTTTCTCACGAAAATCACACATGTGATTTTCTTCACACATGGTATTTAAGTGAGATGAATCATTAAGAATGGAATGACTTTTGAAAATGAAAATAACAAGCAATATATGACAAACAGTCTTAATCACCCTGTTAGTGCTTAACAGGTCCTGTGTTTACTCAGTGATTTAGCCCCTCAAATGTATACTAGAATATACTTCAAGTATACCGTAGCTCACTTTCAAGTATACGGGCATATACTTGCAAGTATTCGCTAGTTTTGGTGCAGTGATTATTGCACAATATGAGGATCACAATGGGAAATATTATTGTCAATCTGTCTTCTAATTATCATGCTAGAAGCACACGAACACCCATTTGGGCCCCATATTGTGCAATAATATTGCGCCGTGTATGGGCGGCTTAAGTCCGACAAACCAACAATTTCATGGATACATAATGCAACATAGGTCAAACACATTAACATTCAAAATACATGTAATTATCATGAGTTGGCGGTATTATAGTCCTCGAAGTCCTAGTCACACTCAATAGAAACTCCGATTGGAAGAGTTGCCAGCCTTTCAACAGAGGGCGCCGGGGTGGAAGACAATGGCTGATAGGTTGGCGGGGAAAAGGCCTTCTCTTTCCTGTTTTTCTTGTTTGCCTTCCGATTTCCGATCAACTACAATCAAAAAAAGAAGAAAGTGTTACCATGGTGACTGAAAAACGTATTGTTTGTTTCCTGTTGATTGTTGTTTATATGTTGTCCGTGACATGGGCCTCTTCACCTGTTTACAAGAACGGAATAAGCGGCACGCTTTAGGTGATGGAAGTTCTTCTTTCACATGTTTGGGGATGATATGGAGGTTTCGAAATCAATCGATGAAAATAAACATTAACGACAACTTTATTTTTGTACCGATAATCCAATGCAAAATTTGGTTAATGATGAGTATGAAAAATATCGTTCTCCTAAAGTTCCTCTCAAGCTGCTGCATGAAAATAATCATAAACGTACCTGATAACAAGGACGATTAATCGTGCTTGTTCGGCAACTAGTGCTGCCCATCCCGATGCTCACTACTACATGCCTAAAATGAATTTTCAGTGTTATATTTTGGGACATCAATTTACACAAATACTGGATGAGAATGCAGCAGGTTGGTACTAACCTCTCTTTCTTCTTTGGGTTTGTAGTAGTGCGGCCGGCCGTCGAGGTACTCCCACCTCCCTTCACCCTTTGTCCCGCCACCAATACGAAAACTGTACAGGTTGTAGGTTCCCTTTGGTATATATGTTTCTAAGAGCTCTTGGCAGTGGCGTAGACCCTCCTTATCGACCACATCCACCACTTCGCACCATTTATAAAACAGATATGGTGATAAGCCATTGATGTAAAGGAAGGCGCAAAGTATCACTCTGTTAAAGTGATTAAGTTTCACTTTGCGTCCTTGGGCGTCACATCCCCAAAACAGCTTCCGATGCAGACGCGGCCAAAGATGAGCTGGTCCAATGATGTCCTGCACCATGAACCAGTGCCTACATATCGGCCCTTGTTGTTCAAATGGAGGGAGCTTCGTGGTATCTGTTGGCTTTGGACGAGTTGATCCGCTCGCCATGACGAATAAAGTGCCTACTCGGAATATGATACGACTTATTTGGGATATACAGTGAACTCGAGTTTAAACCACCGGGTCATAAGCACACCCACAGTCGAAATGGGAGTGAATGAAAGAAAAATTATTAAGCTGAATGGCTGGAATTACTTGTACGATCACAACCACGTGATGGAATGAATAGTTGCTTAAGGCCTAGGGTAAAACTGACCCTACTTTGGGTGTGGTTATGAACATAATGAACCGGTGGTTTAAAGTCGAGTTACTGTATACTAGCAATGGGGCGTGAATGTAATTCGTCCTTCAACAATCAGTATGTTTGGGGCATACTTTGGAAAAAACCGGCACGTGAGATTCAGGTAAGTGTAAAAAATTTATTCAAGTGAACACCAAATAATCAGCGAGGTATTTAATTTGATGGTTAACTACAATACGACACTATTTTAATGGGCGTTGCCCAATCGATTCTTGGAATCAGGAAAATGCAGGTGTTCGTAAGTAGGCCTATGAACTCTATACAACACACATCAGTAATTACACACCAACCTTTAAAAAGAAAACGTAAAGGAAGAGGGTTGTCAGTAAATATCTTGAAACCATGGCGGAGGGGTTTAGTGAGGAGCCGAATTCTACAAGAGGCAAATGTAGGGAAAAGAAGAGAGTGGAGGGGAAAGATACAGTTGGAGACCATAGGAAAGATGTGGATGCATTGTTACAACAGAAGGCGCTCCTGCCTCGCACCAATCTGTTACGCTGTGCTCACAGGATTGTGGGAAAGCAAGATGGCGCCGGGTGATTGACAGCGAACTACTTGGCTTGGCTGATCATGTGATCCCTCGATCCCCGTAGTTACTAGGATCAAAATACCTACAAACCTCGCTTATTTTGATAGTTGTTACTTGCCATACAATTATTCACAAAAAATCTGTAAATAATTTTGCATTAAACAAAGAATGTTAAGCCAGTCACTTGGGACTTATTTTATTCCTACGCTGTGATGAGGTCGCGGACGTACACGTCGGCCAAATCTGGCCGATGTGATGCGTTCCACGGCTACACAGGTCTGTGCAAAAGCAGTCTCACCGCAAGCAGTCTCGCGCAGCCTGTGTGTACACAATGGATGTGGATGATGTCCCGCCTGCTGGAAACTATCGGAATTCTCTGCTGCATATTGACGATATTGGTTTTAAAGACTTCACCAATCCTTGGAATTTTTTCAAGTTATTTATGTGTGAAGAGGAAGCCAAAATTCATGGATGGCTTCGTGAACGTGGACTCCTGCCCGACAACGTTTATTGTAACCAATGTGGCGCAGGTTGTACCCTTCAGAGCAGGGCAAAATCGATGGACGGTTACTGTTGGAGATGCAAAGGGCCGAAGAGACACGTCATAAGTATTAGACGGAATTCTTTTTTTGAACGTTCACATTATAAAGTACAAGACATAATGTTGTTCTTGAAGTGCTTTTTGGATGGCCACTCCCTGCACCAGAGCGCCAGCATGGCTGGAATGGATTACAAGAAAATCGCCGTTGACTGGGCTAGTTTCGGACGCAGGGTCGGATCCAGGGGGGGGGGCGTGGGGGGCGTACGCCCCCCC
>NMRB01001871.1:126860-143193 GCA_002633025.1 Notospermus geniculatus | reverse complement strand
GGAACACCGAGTTGCAATATCTAACTTACCTTTGCCCAATTGGATGGCGGCCGAAGCCAGAATGATCAACCAAGTCCACATCATTGCGGTCCGAGACAGTTTCTTTCCAAGATGTGGTCACGGGACGGGGCAGACCTTTTATAGTCCGCGGTGCTGCAGTCTGTTCACATTGTCTCCGCCGTGGCGTCCCAGTGCAGTGTTACACGGGGTGGGGCTTGTAAACTCGCCAACAAAGTTAGATCACACACAGGCCCCTTGAGAGCTAATCAGTAGAATCTTGGAGGTGGCGGAAAGTGAACAACATATAATACTTTGGTATAAATTTCACTATTATCTGCTCACTTTCCGCCACCTCCAATATTCTACTGATTAGCTCTCCAGGGGCATGTGGTCAGATGTAGGACATTGAACTCTGATGGGGTCATACCAACAACCGGACTCCCAGTCTCAGGGTCGGATCCAGGGTCGACAGAAAGAAGGACGTAGCTCGACGGAGATGTGAGCACTGAGAGTGCGAAGCCAAAGTACTTTTTAAGTGCTTTTAGATGTTTTTCCTGGCATCTGAGAGCAAAATACTCGAATTTTTATGTGAGTAAATTTTTCTTGCTAACAATCATTGCTCTGCCAAAAGTAGGATCCGACACCGAGTCCGGCAATGCCCTGGATTAATAATTCCGAATAAGATGGCGTCACCCACTGACTCTCTTCTCTTTGCTACCACGATCAACATCATGACATGGCTGCCTCGACAATTCATACAAAAAGATGTTAAATAACGTTAGCAAGACATTTCTTTCCTCCTATGCATTTTGTGACATGAAGTGACTTTTATTAACATAAAGCAATAAGTGTTACAAAAGAGTTTGATCCAAAAAGATCTTACAAAAGAATTATAAAGAAATGGGTGAAAGCAATCTATAAGATACAGATAACACCCTGTACCATCAGAAATACTATTTCTGGTACCATGCATGCGACGTATAGAAACATGGACTGATACTTATACGTTTATGATAGCATTTAGTGTCAGATGGAAGGTGTGTTTTTACAGCTGAAGAAGTTGGACTGTGATATGGTAAACGTGGTAAATGGAACAACATTTAGTTTTACGCTGCTCTGGACTATATTTGCTGACACCATTGATGATCCACGTAAGTGAAAATCTTGATGCGCCTCGGTATGATATCCAATGTTTTAATTCCTTTGGATGGAATGATTGACCACGGGGCTAATCAAAGCCCCTCGCAAAAGGTTCCATTGGGAAATAAGCCTTTGAAACCAAATGGTACACGACAGCAATGCCTTTGGTATATGGCGTTACAAGTGCGTGTGGTATGTGCACGCTGACAGCCTTCCCCCGTTTCTATTTTTACCAACAATGGTCAGACAAACACACATGTAAACAATAAAACTTTACTGAGTGATTACATTGTCGAAGGTAAGGGGAGGACAAAATCATGATGAGACAAACACAATGAAATTGACAAGTCCGACGTCATTCGGGCGGTTCGCTGTTCTTTTGATAGATGTTCATTGTTTAGATTGTTCTGAGAACAAGTGAGTTAATGGCCCGTATTTTCGATCAATGTAAAGGAGTTCATCAAGGCTATTGTTCTCCTGTTAGGAGAACAATAGCCTTGAGGAAATCCTTTACGTTGAGGAGCATTCGAAAATACGGGCCTTTGATTGGGCTGCCAAATGAGAAGTGCCCAGGAGAACTTAAGGGTGAATGCTTCCTCTAAGTAAGGAAATGTCTTCAAACGATGCACCACAGAAAGATATGCTGGTACGTTGCTTTCCAATTCCATGGATTCCTGGATGAGGGTATCTGTGCAAAGTGAACTTTGTAAGTAGAGGAGATCCCAAAACCACGTCAATGAGAAACAATTCTGATGATATTCCTAAGCGGTGACTGACAACATCCTTCACAGATGGCACTTATGGTCAGAAGCAGTTAGAAGCAGCAGGAAGTCAAATGTCAGTATGCTACCATGGCAAAACACTACGAGGCAGCACTGAAATTGACGACGGCAACAAGGGATTCACTTTACACTCCATCAACGCAAGGGGACAGCTGTCTCCATGAATTATTCTCTACTAGACACGACAGTTTTTGCCAATGACAGTATAAAACCTCGCGCGTTCATTTCCTTTTTTCTTGTTCTTTTTACCACTGCGTAGATTGAAATCACGATTTCAATCGCTTTGATGTCGGCAAACAAAGAGATTTCTTTGAGCATTTTCCGATGTCAACACTGGAATTATATTGGTAACCATTGTACTGGCAGGATAGAAACCCTTTGCCAATACCAAATATTCGTATTTAAATGGACAAGTTTACCAAATAACCTAGTTTCATTCTTAATTCCATTAGCAATGTCCAAAACAGCAAATGGCTTGCTAAATTCCACTATATGGTTATCCAAAGATGTGTTCTAGAGGACATTTTCTCATTATATAGATAATGGCGTATGATTCCAGGAGACATATTCTTTTGAAGGATCCCAATGGCAGACGACAGTCAAAGGCATGTTTATGTACAATGAGTGGAACCATTCACTCAAGAGGTAACCAAAGGAAAAACATAGATACGTGGGACGTTGTTGGTTGTCAATCACGCTTGTACCTAAATCATCGGAGTCCTTAGCGCAACTATGAGGGTACGACATCATATTATGTGCTTTTGATGAATTCCATTCAGACGCCAACAGCGTCAGAATCTACACAGGAACTATAATCTACATACCGGTATACGTGGAAACAGGGTGGTTGAGTGAGTACTAAAACTGACTAGAATAAGCCTTCTATTGATAATCCAGACATCCAATCAGCCATTCGAACACTGATGACAGAACACCATCGGACACAGCTTCAACAAACACCACGACATAGTTTTTGCATAGAATATATTTTTGGAGCATTTGCGTCTACGATTCTTTGCAACTAATCTAGTTCTCATTACTTTTCCATTAGTTCCTCGAAGGACTAGTGTCATAACACTATCTGTTGATGATGAGATGCAACCCAGCCGAGGATTAACAGCCGTATTTCATGCCAAAAGGCCAATTTCTTTGCTGTTCAAAAAAATGTGAGCATGCATCGCGGGTTACGATGCAGAAAGAACTTCCCACGCCAACTTCTTGTTTCTGAAAATGAAATCATTTGATGACTCCAGCATTCAGCCAGTCCTATCTGCATAGAATTGTAACAAATCCGCCTGCCTGGCCGTATGTCATACTGTTGTTTCAAATGACCCAACTGACGGTGAGCCGTGGAAACTGCCCCTTCCACTTGGTGGTTGCTGAAGGAGGGGCTGTTGTTGAAAGAACACGTGTGCTTGGCTTGGACTTGGAATGGATAGGAAATTTGGTGAGAGTCTCTCTTCGAAATGATCGTTGTAAAGTTCATCATGTTCGATATTGAAACGTGGAACGTTTGGCGATAGTGGCGATCGTGGTGAGGTCACAGAAACTGCAATGAAAGAAGAAGAGAATAAGCAACATAGAAAGACATAACCTGTGATTACGTTCAATGCGTGTCATGCGGTTGCAGCTTAATGTTGATGAAATACATAAGGTGGTAATGCACTCAGGATTTCAGGAAAAGGGCAGCTTTCTTTAACACGCTGAACTGTAATTAACCCTTTTATCACTAATGATTCAGAATACTACGAATAAATGAAGCATTCTACTCTCATTGTAAGGATGCTTATTTCGTTGGTATATTATATGAAAACAGCCACTTGCTCACACATATTCTCCCAATTACCATGGCAACCAGCCATGAGACTGCCACATCCTGTCAATTACCACTTGATGAACATGCCCGTATTGTATCGCTGCTGCATCCTAGATTTTGATATAATTGACCATGAATTTGCACTGACACCTGCAAAATGGTGATTTTACCATACTTGAATGATTTCTACATTTCTGAGTTCGCTTTACACGGGATTCAACCTGGCTATTAGATTTGGAAGAAGAGTGGAAGCCATTAGGAGGTCAAGAAGCAACTATGAATTCCTTAAATTATAATGAAAAAATGTGTCACTCGTCGTGCACACCGTCAATACAGTGTACATAATCGTATTTCGACGATGAAGTGACGTGTGCATAATTCTGTGTTCGAGGCTTTTGTCTCTATGCCCGGGCATTCCAAAAGAACATAATTATTCTTATGCACGCTAAGAAGAAAAGAACACCATTATGAAAAAAGTGAACAAGTTACATTATGGGTGTTACATGACAGCAAAGTGTCGAAGGAAGTGCCAGTGTACTCAATCAAAATACCATCCACAGTAAGTTCTCATGGCAGACTTTTGCTGTCATGTCACAAAAAAGTTGCGTGATCTGCGAACATATTCCATTTGCTGGTATTTACAACAGACGCTGAACTCATAATGAAACAGAAGCCACATGGATGAGAGAAACACCAACATACTCGTCAGGAAAGATGGAGACTTTTTCTTTCATTTCTTCAAAGATAATACTGTTTGCCGAGAACAGAATATGATACGATCAGAGAAGCTTTAGAACGTTTGGCGATAGTGGCGATCGTGGTGAGGTCACAGAAACTGCAATGAAAGAAGAAGAGAATAAGCAACATAGAAAGACATAACCTGTGTTTACGTTCAAAAGATTGCGGGTCATGCAGTTGCAGCTCAATGTTGATGAAATATATAAGGTCGTAATGCACTCAGGATTTCAGGAAAAGGGCAGCTTTCTTTAACACGCTGAACTGTAATTAACCCTTTTATCACTAATGATTCAGAATACTACGAATAAATGAAGCATTCTACTCTCATTGAAAGGATGCTTATTTCGTTGGTATATTATATGAAAACAGCCACTTGCTCACACATATTCTCCCAATTACCATGGCAACCAGCCATGAGACTGCCACATCCTGTCAATTACCACTTGATGAACATGCCCGTATTGTATCGCTGCTGCATCCTAGATTTTGATATAATTGACCATGAATTTGCATTGACACCTGCAAAATGGTGATTTTACCATACTTGAATGATTTCTACATTTCTGAGTTCGCTTTACACGGGATTCAACCTGGCTGTTAGATTTGGAAGAAGAGTGGAAGCCATTAGGAGGTCAAGAAGAAGCAACTACGAATTCCTTAAACTAAAATACAAAAATGTGTCACTCGTCGTGCACACCGTCAATACAGTGTGCATAATCGTATTTCAACGATGAAGTGACGTGTGCATAATTCTGTGTTCGAGGCTTTTGTCTCTATACCCGGGCATTCCAAAAGAACATAATTATTCTTATGCACGCTAAGAAGAAAAGAACACCATTATGAAAAAAGTGAACAAGTTACATTATGGGTGTTACATGACAGCAAAGTGTCGAAGGAAGTGCCAGTGTACTCAATCAAAATACCATCCACAGTAAGTTCTCATGGCAGACTTTTGCTGACATGTCACAAAAAAGTTGTCTCACAAAAAAGTTGCGTGATCTGCGAACATATTCCATTTGCTGGTATTTACAACAGACGCTGAACTCATAATGAAACAGAAGCCACATTGATGAGAAAAACACCAACATCAACTCGTCAGGAAAGATGGAGACTTTTTCTTTCATTTCTTCAAAGATAATACTGTTTGCCGAGAACAGAATATGATACGATCAGAGAAGCTTTGAGGGAGATGAATATAACCATTTTCAATACATTCCTTTGATGGAATTTTGTTTATCATCAGCGTTGGGATCAGACGAAGCAACATGAACTGGCTGCGAATGTCAAAACCAATATGATAACGCTGGAACTCGTTCGTGTTATTGTATTTGAATTTTCAAATGGAATGAAGGAAGTAGACAATTTTGAACATCAAACACACAGTATGCCTGATTCTGATGGGATTTCAACCCCAATCAGGTGTTCAAGCTGTTCGTTACCATTATATAATGGGTTTGGAACAACCATTCGGTAGGAAAGAGACTGAAAGTAACTTTCGCAATGCATAGTTGTTAAAAGGGTATGGATGCTAAAAATTGTGGTGGGAATGCTCTTTCTTTAACACCATGTTGTCCACTGAGTGCAAAGGATATTGGACCACACCATGTAGAATCGCAGCAGGTAGAATGTATGCCCTTGTGAATCATACTAAGGACATGACTTCTGTTATATGACACTTCTTTCTATGATATTGCAACAATGCAAATATAACCCACTTGAGTGGTTGCTGATGAGGGAACAGAACCAATCAATACACCATGTAAGGCTGGGCAATCGACATCATCTATCACCAAGAATTAACCCAACTTCAAAATAGAAGTCGAAAAAGAAAATGTGACATTTTAGCTGTCAATGAAGGATTGGTGTGTTCACTACTTCTCAATCTGCTCTATTCAGTACGGATATAGACTACTATACATTACTTAGTATACTACACTTTATCTTTTGTACAGTATTTTAATGCTTCCTGAAATACAAGGATCTGCGCGTCAGTCTGGTGCACTGCTCTGTTCCCTAGTCATAAGTCGAATCAACATCCAGGGTCGCCGTTCTGTCGATATGATCTGGTGCATCCTTTGAAGTGAGGATTATTACGAATCCAACGCGATTCGATTATGCCACTGCCTCAGTGGCTTCTAATGATCGTCATTTGTATTACGGCAGCACAATTCGAATCAGAAAAGGGATATAGAATTGCTTTTGCTTTTAAGTCTGACACATTTATGCACAAATTCACATTTTTTCCTAAGCTCCATTTGATATTAATAGTTTAGCTCAATGGCTATGTGACCTCTGACAATTGGTTGCCGATACTTGGATCAGAATGGCTTACACCAGAACAATCGCTGAGAGCCACATCTTCTGCAATGAACAGGAACGTAGAATAAACGTAGAATAGCAACACCGTCATAGCCCTTCCAGTCAAAGTTACCAACTTGAAAAAGTACATTATTTTTGGTAGTATTCAAGGTCAGAGATACTGTCTTCTACGACACACATTCCTGTAATTCTGCCTTTTTCTGCAAAAATAGCCTACATTGATTCCTGCTTCTGTTTCCCTCTCCCTCACAACTCACTCATTCCCCAGGGCTGTCGTTCCTTTTCTCCCAATGACGATGTATCCCTGAGAGCCTGAGGTCATCTATCATCGTCCTCTACATTATTTTCATTTGATATTCCGCTGTGTTTCGTAGAACTACTTGTATAAACGCTTCAGCTTTCCGTTTGAAACTTTATCAGGAGCTTCAGACAGCCAGTCCATCTCCAATATCTCAAGAATGGTTGTTATTGACAACAGGGCGGAATATCTGGTCCCTCAGTGCTTCTCAAATTGACACAAGTGCTTGTCCGTATTGTGAAGGCTGCGATATGCTCGGTCATCGTGATATTCGCAAAAACCGATGCATTAGGCTTTTAGATATTAGATTAGTTCCTGGGCCAAACAGATGACATCCTCTGCTGAGGACATGAGGAAATACACCCTATGTGTTGGTGGTGGACAACCATTTTTTTATATCAATGTAGTATATCATGTAGTAGATGAGATAATGGATTGCCCCGTTATATATTTAGGAGAAAAAACATGGCTGTCGGTGGTGAGTATAGTTCGGATAATTCGTTACCAGACGAACACTGATGACATTAGAAAAAAAAGGTGTAGGACGAGGAAAAGCGTTTGGTGTTTCCACCTTTTTAAAAAGTTCATGAGCCTAGCTATCAACTGCCTTAATGTGTGGTGAGGTACAGGTGTTCTTAGCTCTCGTCTCTTCGTCACCGCAGAGAATCCCTAATTATCACATGATGGCCTAGACAGGCTTCACATATATCGAGAAAAATACTTGACTGTTCGGTGAAGATAAAGTGAACTTCAGTCTTGATACTTTACTGATATCACCAGCAGATCTCTCTCAGATCTTCACCTTATTTATTAGGAAATCAAAGAACACAAATCTCCCTTGAGCAGGCAAGCAGATGATTCACTCTGACCTCTAACATTTACCTAAACTCGGTGCAAAACAATTGCTGAGAACATCATCATTTCCCTTGTTCATTACTCGAGCTTTTCCAATTCACTTAGTACAACGATACTACATTCTAATCAAAAACTATTTACCGCCCAGAGCAATAACTGGCAGAGACATGTGTTGAATCTCAATAAGAATCTTCTATGTGGCAACACTTCGTCATAGGTTTTTAATACTCCCCTATGAGTATTATGAGAAACACATTCATTTGCCCAGTGATTACTGATGCTTTTCTGTAATCTATTATTCTGTTAAATACAACCCAGGCCACCTAATATATCATCCCTGCTTGCATCATAAAAGGAGATTGGTAAGAGGTTTAAATTCTACTGGTCAGCAAATTGTAATTCATCATATTCTATCAAACACAATCATGGTCTTTGAGCACTCTATCAGGCTACCTAAATTACTGTTAATACTGCACTGCTGAGCTTATCTTCTTGCAAATTCAAAGGAAGGGTCGCATGTCAGAATCAGCATCTGTCTCCATGTCATGTCATAACCACGCTTCCTCAGATGCCTTCATCTCGCTAATCATGTGGAAACTACAGGCCGCTGGCCGTGCCACTGACATAACAAATTAGTCTCCAACTGCAAGGATGACCAGTGATCAATAAATCCGGAGGCAAATCAGACATCAAATGCTCGATTCATGATTATTAATGAATAGAAGGATACTGTCTGTGTACTTATGCACCAATAAGATGAAATGAACAACAGCCTGTAAGACAGAGATACCAGCAACATCAAGATATGGTTGTTTTATGACGAATAATCATTTAATACTAGTATGCGTTGGAACTAGCAAAAGGCTGACGGATCAACTTTTAACCCTTTTCGAAGGTCTTTCGAACATCATTTTCCAAAGCATAAGAAGGCTCGTGTAGGCCTACCTGCAGCAAACAGGGCCAAATCTTGTAGGATCACTGATTTGATATTGAACGCAGTAGGACCTCATTAATTTCCATACGAATATCATCAGAGTACAGAATACCACACAAAGACTGTACTCCGTCTACGAAATCCATACGTGCAGTAAAACACGATGTCATTTCCTGAAGCCACGAGAGTTGTCATACATTGAAAAGATTTAGATACAAAAAGAGATTTTTTTATCCCGCAAAGCAGAACAAAGCTATCATTCAAAATGTCTCCTTAGGGATTAAGAAAGCTTGCCAACATTTGAGCAATCTTGAAATTTACATGGGCTGCTGAAGATCGCCAGCAGCATTTGCCAACTACTGTTTCTATGGGAACATCTATCGGTATTCAGAATTTCATGAATTTGCATAAAGCTAGTAAATCCTTGGAGGAAACTGTTCTGCCAAAAACAGGTTTGATAAAACCTCAGTTAGCTGTGATGGAATACAGATGACATCATTACTAACGTTTTTTACCAGGAATAAAGTGAACAAAATCCAGTTTATCGTGTGTTTTTCAGAACTTTTCAATGAGAAATTCAAAGTGGAAACCAGGGTGCTGGCAGATGAGACAAACCAACTGTAAGACTGGTATTTCATCCCGTATAGTTCAAACGACATTGCTGCATCATCCTGCAGCTCGGGGGAAATTGTTCTTCGTAATATGATGCTGAGTATACCTTTCCAACCCATAGAATGCCCTCGATTACTGGTAAAACACCAACTACTTCACAGAAACCAAAGATATCAAAACAAAACTGACAAAAGCCTTGTCCTGACTTGACAACATCGAGCAGGAAATGATCCGCGGAAATGATCAACACCAACAACATTATTCAGACGTAAACAACGTACGCTTCCCGAGACTAATTTGTTATGACGTCTTGATTTATTCAATCATTGTCAAACTGCCAATCAACGTCAAATCTGGGACGTTCTAATCTCAAGCCGAGGCAATCACGGTAATGATACTTAGAGAGGATCTACGACTCTTTCCGGCCTAGACACAATATGATCTGCCAAACAAAGACGTTACGATTAATCCTCTGGATAATGGGACGACAATCTGACCAAGCAATTCATTCCCCTGGCGATTATCATGAGAATCTTGAAATATGTGGCGAATAAACTTGATGGAGAAGCAGAAATGGGACGCTTAGTCATAAGAAAACAACCTCTTTCAACAATTAATCATTGAAAACTAATTCTAGTTTCCCTACCTGAATGAGAACTCAGCCGTCTACTCATCCTTAAGTGACATTGGTGGAATTCATGAGATGATAAAAAACACTAGCAGAGCTCCCACCATCTATCACAAGTTTCCGAATTGGAATAGATGACAACAAGCAAGAAGGATATCAAGGGAAGCCAAGCTGCTTTTTTTCAACATCATCACTACCACCAAAGAACAAATGCATGGATTTGTGATGACAGTTATGACGAATGNGAAATTCAAAGTGGAAACCAGGCTGCTGGCAGATGAGACAAACCAACTGTAAGACTGGTATTTCATCCCGTATAGTTCAAAAGACATTGCTGCATCATATCATCCTGCAGCTCGGGGGAAATTGTTCATCGTAATGTATGATGCTGAGTATACCTTTCCAACCCATAGAATGCCCTCGATTACTGGTAAAACACCAACTATTTCACAGAAACCAAAGATATCTAAACAAAACTGACAAACGCCTTGTCCTGACTTGACAACATCGAGCAGGAAATGATCCGCGGAAATGATCAACACCAACAACATTATTCAGACGTAAACAACGTACGCTTCCCGAGACTAATTTGTTATGACGTCTTGATTTATTCAATCATTGTCAAACTGCCAATCAACGTCAAATCTGAGACGTTCTAATCTCAAGCCGAGGCAATCACGGTAATGATACTTAGAGAGGATCTACGACTCTTTCCGGCCCAGACACAATATGATCTGCCAAACCAAGACGTTACGATTAATCCTCTGGATAATGGGACGACAATCTGACCAAGCAATTCATTCCCCTGGCGATTATCATGAGAATCTTGAAATATGTGGCGAATAAACTTGATGGAGAAGCAGAAATGGGACGCTTAGTCATAAGAAAACAACCTCTTTCAACAATTAATCATTGAAAACTAATTCTAGTTTCCCTACCTGAATGAGAACTCAGCCGTCTACTCATCCTTAAGTGACATTGGTGGAATTCATGAGATGATAAAAAACACTAGCAGAGCTCCCACCATCTATCACAAGTTTCCGAATTGGAATAGATGACAACAAGCAAGAAGGATATCAAGGGAAGCCAAGCTGCTTTTTTTCAACATCATCACTACCACCAAAGAACAAATGCATGGATTTGTGATGACAGTATGACGAATGGGAAAGAACACAGAAGATTTTGAGTTATCGTTCTAACATAAGGTTGGTTCGATTCCTATGGCTTCAACAACAAAAATATTTCAGGTATCACCACTTACCAACATTAAATGTTAAAAAGAAGCAATACTACCTTTCTTACTACTTTTCCTTGAAGCACTGACGGAATACCGGTGTAGTTTTTCAATGGTTTCACTAAACGTTGGTACTGGCGCATTATCATGATTGTTATTCCCAATAACACTGTTCCGAATATCTGCCAACGATGAGCATGTGCTTTCCTGTTGTGGATGCCGTAACATCTCCTGTAGTTGGTACAGTTTTATTGTGATGTCTTTCCCCATGAGGTTCCTCAACAGAGCATCAATAAATGGATTACTTTGTAAATATTGGTGGTATGCCTTTGGGTTCCATGTAATTATCTTACTGTCCTCCAGGGCAGATATTGTAACCTGAAGAAGAGAGATTATCATTTAGAATTTGCATAAGGATATGGAATTTTCCAGTCAAAGGATTTCTTGGCGTTGCAGTTTGGAACAGGCCAAAAACACAACTGCCTTATCAACTAATGGTAGATATCAGGGGTCCAAATTTCATTGATGGTCATGGTCTGAAACTATAATGTATACCCGGTCACTGGAGGTGGACAAACAAACGAACAACGTTTCTTTCTCATTTCTTTCTTTCTCATGGCTAAACAATAAAAGCCAATCTCCTTCATACTCTAGTTTCCACAGCAAGAGGTCATGCAGTCCGAGTGACCCACTGCCAGGTCAGAGGCACAATGATTTGCAGGACATGGATTATAGGGTTGACTCATTGACCATCCAAGCGCCAATAGCCCTATTGAACTGTGTGCAACCAACCATGTCAGCCATTCAGCAACATCCTACCTTCAAGGAAATGGTCAATGGGCCAACCCAAAACGATCCATGTAACCTGACGATATTGTCCTTCAACCTGGCAGTGGCTTTCCTCGGACTGACCTCTTAATGTGGAAAAGATAGTCTTCTACATAGAATCACTCATTCTTATTCTAAGCTTGTTGCAAAATGATGAACGGGTCATGAAATGACACTAGAAACCGTGTCAGAATCTCAATAACCAATACACTACCCCATTCGCTTCAAGATAATGAGATAGTACAACTTGTAATCACATTAAAACACTCAATCTGGCAGAATTACTCCCAGGAACTTATCATTACAAATTCCAGCTCCTCAATAGATTAGCCATTCTTAGTGACTCTCCGTGACTTTTTTTCTGATTAAGAATTGATCTGTAGTGTTAATGGAAGCGAAGAAACCACAGGCATTACCATAGATTCCACAGGGATTTGTTTTTTCCCAATAATTAGAAATTTGATAACACTTCATAGCGCATTTTAGATAGCGAGTCAACTGACTATGCTGCACGCCGTAAGAGGAGAATCATGAAAAAAAAGCATTAAAGTCTTTATCAATTCCTTGGGGTATTTTGCATTGCCGTGACACTAGACTCACTCCAAAAGGCGGCTACTACACCATGGGCAATGGATTTCAGCCAAATGATGGCTGATGTATGGTACAACAACAAAGATATTCAATAACGTTGACCATTCGAAGATGCTCCAAGACAGGTATATCCATTCCTAAAGCTTGCATTATCCTTGTGTATCAGTGTCAAAGTGTCTGTATTCCTGTCATCTCCATCATTGACGTTGGCGACATGAACATTTTAAGGACTGTGAAGACTCGAAGGAAAGGAAATTTCCTCGTATAATGTCAATGATAAACACATTGATGGCTTTGAGAAATTCTTGCCTCAAGGCTCACTGAGCACAATCTCTGAAATGTCGACTGTGAAAACACAATTTGCGCCCCCTGGTGAAAGAATATACCGTATACACAGTCATTAAAATGCAAAGTTATCGCCTTTGGAAATATTTTAGGACGGTACATATTTCAATATTTTTCACCTCTACCCATGCAACTGACAAAAATATTGAAAGTTATTCAAATGCGAAAACTGCAGTATGCAAGACCGAAGCGAGAGTTGGCAAAATAACGCGATGAGATTTAAATTTCGAGGGAAAGTGCGAAAAAACAAGACCGGGAATCATTTCACCCTAAGTTTGCTGAAATGGTCTATACTATCATAAAGGAAAATGCATCTGAATGTACTTGTGTCTGATGAGATACGAAGGGTGATTCGAAATCAGAGACTTTCCAAAGGTTAATGCTCCTTCATAACGAACCACTAAGCACGAAAGCAGCTTTTCAAAGTTAATGGAAAATGACTCATGGATCTTTCCTGTATATCTCGGTGGTAAAAGCACCGATTTGTCAAAAATAACGTTGAAGAAGTAACTTGGCATAGCTGCATGAATCATAAGGGAGGCTGTGCCCCAATTGAAGGACAACTTCTTACTTCACTGAATGACGCTTCAACAAGTACTGTCCGGTATTATACATGTAGGAGTTAAGCCTGCGAATTCAAGACTGTACACGGTATACGAACACGCCGGCATTTAGTGTGATGCCTTTGTTAACCGGTGGATCCGGATATCGTGTACCTCACTCTATTTTTTGTCAGTACGAATGACAAAATATTTGGATTTTACTTCAGGGTGAAATGAGAACGTATTTAAAACCTAATATGGTGCTTCTCTCAAGAGATAGACGTTAGTGTAGAGGTAAGACAGTATGGGAAGGGTGTGCAATATCGTACCTTCTAATGAGCATTTCAGCATACAAAATCAGGAGGAACATTTCGACACTAGGTCCATTAATCCAACCACGTCTGTACTCGCTCTTTCAAATACATTATGAGCATGATAGAAGGTTGCATTTACTAAAGTTGTATTTATGCATAGGCACGTTTCTTGGCTTATCACTGCTGATGTTGTGGGCAACACTGGTGCCAACACAGGAAGTCCGCCTTCGGCCAACAGCACTACTTCATTAATAGCATACATGTAACCTTTTTTCAGGGCCAAGTCCATCTGCACATGTAAAAGAGGCACTATTTATTATAATTCACATCATTCTCACACTCTTAAAAAATTCTCGTCGTACTGACAAGCTGGAACTCGTTCTCAGAATATGCTTAAATTGACAGGGTCTATCTTGTCAATTGACAAGTTTTTAACTTGTCATCCTCGGAAAAGAGACATCTTATCATTGAAACAACTACATCTCGTCATTCAGGCTACACAAAAATTAAAAATTGTGCGCCAAGATACCGTTATGCGGTAGTTACAAGTACTAATAACAGGTACAAATGAAAGAAAAACTCTCCCAAATTTCACCGGGCCTACGGCGGGATTCGAACCTACGACCTATGAAACGTATAAACTACCAGACATAACACCTAAACCCTCCTGGCTATTGAGGCAACGATGGTGACAGCATGCTTAGAGTTCAATAAATTGAGCGATAACTGTGAGGGAAGCGCATGCGCAATAATGTCCTGCCACCTGCAACTTATCGCCATAACTAGAGACCTTGTCGACTGGATAAACTGAACTCGTCACGGAGATGTGCGACTCGCCATGACAAGTAAATTGTGTCATGAATGACGTAATTCGTCAGGCGGACTAAAGCATCTCATCCATATTCGCAGACAAGTTGCGGTGACAAGAATTTTTTAAGAGTGCAAGGTGAAGATACATCCTTGATGCAAAAATTCATAAGTCAAGTTCGTTTATGAATTTCTGATGATGTGCTGACGGGACAACTGGTTTGATAACTTGTACAGTCCAAAATCTACAAGTGGAATAGCCCCTACGAATCTTATATCGATTTAGTAGGTCAAAGTGGCGACCTCATCAGGCCAACTAGGTCAACATTCATTTTGACTCAAAACAATGGGTGAATCCCGAGAAGATGCTGAAATAGCTCATCAGACATGGACAGGGTAATTGTAAAATTTGATTAAAATCGAAGAGGAAGAAGGGTAAATGCAATGATAGTGCAAGAGAATTGCAAAAGAATGATGAAGACTGGTCTTACATTAATCCCAGTAATTCTATGTAATGATCCAAAGTGCAAGACCTAGAGGAAAGCTTGCCTAAAGCAAGACACAAGGATTATGCAAGAGAATTGCAAGAAAATTGTCCTAAGATATATGAAAATAGAACAATGCAACAAAATTTGAATAGTGTCACCAAAAGGGTCTTTTCTGCTGTGATGTCTGCCGTGTGTATAGAGTTCGTAGTACCGGCACTCTACATGTTCCTCATGGAAACACGGTGAAAATTTGAACATCGGCATCAATACCATGTAGGTGAAGAAATGCTAGCCACTCCAGCCCTGACTATGTACATTTCAGAAACATCACCAACAGTGCGGTTTTACTTGCTCTGTGAGTTTTTGGTTCCACTAAATCAAATGAGTGGATCTCATGGGTACATGTTTCAATGAACTATGCATTGACGTGTACATGTACATGTACATGTACATGTGCAGTCAGTGTTTGATATCAAGGCAAGTCAATGTAGCCTTGAAAATTTATACATTTTGAATCCGTAGCTCGAACAAAAAATTGACACTTTAGAACAAAAATGCTGGCAAAAAAAGCTGTATCTGGTAGCAGTAGCCGATTTGGTGGATATCTAACCGCAAGTTAAATGCTATATGCTGCAAGCAAAAGGCGCTAAGTGTAATCATGGAACTGTTTACGTATTAAGTACATAGAACAGATTGTAGAAAGGATGATCAAGAATAAACCAAAAGATCCATTCAATAATCTAATTCCTCTTACCTGATAGTAACTGGTATCTCGACAAGTTGGTGGACAAGCTTCATATTCAGGAGAATCCAAAAACTGCGTTGGCTCAATACAATGAAGGAATACACCTTTACATGTCACCTTTATTCTGAAACCAAAATGATGTCAGTTTTAGATAAGGGAGACCGGGGCTGGTTGTAACACTTTTTCTTTTGAGGTCGATTACTCCCTAATTACAGGAGGTATTTATAACCTGCTTGGTCTTTTGAATATTTGATATCAATGGTCACTTGTGCACTAAACAAAGTTTAGCCATCTCTATCCATGTCTCTGAAAAATGG